>SJYA01004976.1:0-29298 GCA_006410615.1 Neotragus moschatus
GGAGCTGACTGTGTCTCTGACCATGAAGTCCTTATTGCAAAATTCAGACTTAAATTGAAGAAAGTAGGGAAAAACACAAGATCATTTAGGTATGAACTAAATTAAATCCCTTACAATTATACAGTGGAAGTGATAGATTCAAGGGATTAGATCTGACAGACAGAGTGCCTGAAGAACTATGGAGGGAGGCTTGTGACACTGTATAGGAGGCAGTGATCAAAACCATCCCCAAGGAAAAGAAAGGCAAAAAGGCAAAATGGTTGTCTGAGGAGGCCTTACAAATAGCTGAGAAAAGAAGAGAAGCAAATGGCAAAGGAGAAAAGGAAAGATGTACCCATCTGAGTGCAGTTCTAGAGAATAGCAAGGAGAGATAAGAAAGCCTTCCTAAGTGATCAATGCAAAGAAATAGAGAAAAGCAATAGAATGGGAAATACTAGAGCTTTCTTCAGGAAAATTATAGATACCAAGGGAACATTTCATGCAAAGATGGGTACAATAAAGGACAGAAATGGTAAGGACCTAACAGAAACAGAAGATTTTAAGAAGAGGTGGCAAGAATATACAGAAGAACTGTACAAAAAAGATCTTCTGTACAAAAAATATCTTAATGACCCAGATAACCTAGATGGTATGATCACACACCTAGAGGCAGGCATCCTGGCGTGCAAAGTCAAGAGGGGCTTAGGAAGCATCACTACGAACAAAGCTAGGGGAGGTGATGGAACTCCAGCTGAGCTATTTCAAATCCTGAAAGATGATGCTGTGAAAGTGCTGCACTCAATATGCCAGCAAATGTGGAAAACTCAGCAGTGGCCACAGGGCTGGGAAAGGTCAGTTTTCACTTCAATCCCAAACAAAGGCAATGTCAAAGAACGCTCAAACTACCGCACAATTGCACTCATCTCACACACTAGCAAAGTAATGCTCAAAATTCTCCAAGCCAGGCTTCAACAGTACGTGAACTGAGAACTTCCAGATGTTCAAGGTGGATTTAGAAAAGGCAGAGGAGCCAGAGATCAAATTGCCAACATCTCTTGAATCATAGAAAAAGGAAGCGAATCCCAGAAAAACATCTACTTCTGCTTCATTGATTACACTAAAGCCTTTGACTGTGTGGATCACAACAAACTATGGAAACCTTTTAAAGAGATGGGAATACCAGACCACCTTACCTATCTCCAGCAAAACCTGTTTCAGGTCAAGGAGCAACAGTTAGAACTGGACGTGGAACAACAGACTGGTTGCAAACTGGGAAAGGAGTACATCAAGGCTGTATATTGTCAACCTGCTTATTTAACTTATATGCAGAGCACATCGTGTGAAATGCCAGGTTGGATGAAGCACCAACTGGAATCAAGATGCCGGGAAAAATATTATTAACTTCAGATATGTAGATGACATCACCCTTATGGCAGAAAGCAAAGAGGAACTGAAAAGCCTCTTGATGAAAGTGAAAGAGGAGAGTGAAAAATCTGGTTAAAAATTTATTCAAAAAACTAAGATCATGGCTTCCAGTCTCATCACTTCATGACAAATAAAGGGGAAACAATGGAAACTGACAGACTTTATTTTCTTGGGCTCCAGCATCATTGCAGATGGTGACTGCAGCCATGAGAAGATGCTCACTCCTTGGAAGAAAAGCTGTGACAAAANTCTGGTTAAAAACTTATTCAAAAAACTAAGATCATGGCTTCCAGTCTCATCACTTCATGACAAATAAAGGGGAAACAATGGAAACTGACAGACTTTATTTTCTTGGGCTCCAGCATCATTGCAGATGGTGACTGCAGCCATGAGAAGATGCTCACTCCTTGGAAGAAAAGCTGTGACAAAACTAGACATCACATTAGAAAGCAGAGATCACTTTGCCATCTATCAAAGCTGTGGTTTTTCCAGTAGTCACGTATGGATGTGAGAGACGGACCATAAAGTAAGCTGAGCACCAAAGAATTGATGCTTTTGAACTGTGGTGTTGGAGAAGACTCTTGAGAGTCCCTTGGACTGCAAGGAGATCCAACCAGTCCATCCTAAAGGAGATCAGTCCTGAATATTCATTGGAAGGACTGATGTTGAAGCTGAAACTCCAATACTTTTGGCCACTTGATGTGAAGAGCTGACTCATTGGAAAATACCCTGATGCTGGGCAAGACTGAAGGCACGAGAAGGGGGCAGCAGAGAATGAGATGGTTGGATGGCATCACCCACTCAATGGACATGAGTCTGACCAAGCTCTGTTAGTTGATGATGGACAGGGAAGCCGGGCGTGCTGCAGTCCGTGGGGTCGCAAAGAGTCGGAGACACCTGAGCGACTCAACTGAACCGATTATGTGTTCAAGCCACTGGTGGGCTCCTGAAGTTATAAGTTTTGGACCTTAAGTTATAAATCCATTCTTGCAAAATCTATGAAATAATCAAAGCTAACTACTAAGCACTACTTGTAAAATAATGAGTTGGGAAGGAGATTATGGGGGAAAAAATGGAAAAAGTAAGTATAGAGATTCCTAAACAAGGAAGTTTTTGTTCCCCCATCAGAATTAGTGCCCAAAAGCCAAGAATTTCATGCATGGATAAAAAATAAGAGTTATAATCATGAAGCTGAAGCTCCAATACTTCTACCATTTGATGTGAAGAGCCAACTCATTGAAAGACCCTGATGCTGGGAAAGGTTGAGGGCAGGAAGTGAAGCAGGTGACAGAGGATGAGATGGTTGGATGGCATCACCGACTCAGAGGAGTGATTCCGGGCAAACTCCAGGAGATAGTGGAGGACAGGGGAGCCTGCCGTGCTGCAATCCACGCGGTTGAACACGACTCAGCAACTGAATAACAAACAGCGTTTCTTAAATAATGATCATACTCCCGGCATCGTCCTGAGTATTAGCTGTACCAGTCTCTAAATCTTCTCAGTAGGTACTTCAAGATGTGAACAGTGTAGAATAGACAGAAAAAAGCTGCGCATCTAGGCTGTATGAAGCTAAACCTTCCAGGATAAATAGGTTGCTACTACTTATTAAGAAATGTCTTGCAGGAGGTAACGCACAAGCTATCGCGGTCGCTCATCGCCAGATGTGAACAGCTCAGATGTCTAATTTAGGGTTTTGCTTTTTTCACAAGAAGCACCCTTCATTAGGGACTTCCCTGGTGGCTCGGACAGTAAAAGCATCTGCCTACAATGTGGGAAACCCAGGTTCGATCCCTGGGTCTGGAAGATCCCCTGGAGAAGGAAATGGCAACCCACTCCAGTACTCTTGCCTGGAGGATTCCATGGACAGAAGAACCTGGTGGGCTACGGTCCACGGGGTCGCAAAGAGTCAACAAGATAAACGTGAACCACAATGATACTTTTCTTTTATGCAGTGAGGCTTCTCTCAGTCACACGTTATAGCACCAGCTGTTATGGGTCCGTGTTCTCTTTTCTTTTAACTTTTTATTTGGTATTGGGGTGTGGCCAGCTGATTAACAATGTTTTTAGTTTCAGGTGGACAGCAAAGGGACTCAGCCATGCATACTGATGTATCCATTCTGCCCCAAACTCCCTTCCCATCTAGGCTGCCACATAACAGAGTTCCCTGTACTATACAGTAGATCCGTGTCGGTTTTCCACTTCAAATATAGCCATGCGTACATGTCAATCTATGGGTCCATCTTCTTAAAACAGAGAGGAAAAAGGCTGGAGATAAGGAGGCAGTGGATACAGAGAACATCTCTCCTGAGTTTCTTCTCAAAAGCGGAGCAAAAGCGTGAATGTGAGAGTAAGTATGGCAACATGTTTGTAAAACGCTGCCTTCACCAGTGACTATCGGTGTCAGAAATCCATTAAAATCCTTCCAGTAGGTTATCCCAAATGTGCAGACCAAATCCTGGCTAAAGAAGCTTCCTCGCAGTGTGGGCATTGCGCTAAGCTCTGCAGCTTTGGGGCAGAATAAAAGAAAATGCACCACAGCTTAGACAGGTTAGCCCCAGGAGTGGTCCATGGAGCTGCAGCTTTTCAGCTTTTGCTGACTCAGTGGCATGCTGTGACCAGCGGAATGATTTTCATTCCGTGTACATATTGCGGGGGGCTTGAGGTAATTCTTGTACATTTGCATCTCAGGCTGCTGCCTTGGGAAAGAGAGAAAAGGCTGGTGTGTCAGGTCACCTCCTGTAACTGCACCTTGCCCTGGTTAGTGTCAGCACGGGAACAGGAACCTCAGCAGAAAGATAGAAAATATGTATGCTTGTACGGGAACTGATGCAGACATGTTCTGGGGGGGCACTGGGGACCGCCAACATTCCAGCCGCTCTACAGTGATCAGGGGTCCTCATGGAACTAGAGAGACATCAGGAAAGGTGACAGATTTAGTAAGAAAACAGTTCTCAAAGCCTTTGAAAGAAGGGACAGCCTTATAAAACCTCACCAAATGGGAGGGAGGTTCAAAACGAAGGGGTTATATGTATACATGTGTCTGATTCACGTTGAGGCTTGACAGAAAACAACAAAATTCTGTAAAGCAATTATCCTTCAATAAAGAAATAAATTAAAAAAGAGAACCCCCCCGTAAAAAAAATGCCTCACCAAAAGAAAAGTCAGACCAAAACTTCATAGTGCTTTAAACTATATCTTGAACGTTGACTCATTGAAAAAGACCCTGATGCTGGGAAAGATTGAAGGCAGGAGGAGAAGGGGACAACAGAGGATGACATGGTGGATGGCGTCACCGACTCACTTGCCATGAGTTTGCGCAAGCTCCGGGAGTTGGTGATGGACAGGGAGGCCTGGTGTGCTGCAGTCCATGGGGCCGCAAATTCGAACATGACTGAGTGACTGAACAACAAAGAGAGTTTTTAGTACAAGCACGATCAGAAATGAGTCGATCGGAGATTGGCACATGTTTTCTACCAAGGGCCAAACAGAAAATATTTCAGGCTGGCCACAGGGCCTCTGTGAAGACGGCTCCCATTTGCCCTTGCAGGGGGAAGCAGGCACAGACAAACGCAATGACCGGGCACGGCTGTGTGCCCATAAGGCTTCACGGATGGACACTGAACCGCGAGTTGCATATGACTGTCAAGTGTTGGGAAATACTTTTCTTCTTTTGATATTTTTTTCCCCAAGCACCTAAAACGTACAAACTTCCAGTCAGGTTTGAGCTCACTTCTCCAGTGAACCACAAGGCCAGCTTCTTCAGAAGTGGAGAGGGGGTGTGGAAAAGGCCGTTACAGTCTCCACGGACATCACGGCAACCAAGCTTAGAACGAGCTTCGAAGACCACCAAGTGTTGCCTCTCCATCTTTAGTAACACCGAATTGCAAGCTTTCAAAAAATCTTTGCACCACGCCATGTGTTTGCCCCAGCAGATTGCTACCCTCCCCAAATATATTCATAAATTCATCCTTTTCCCCCAGATATGTCACTTTCATTTCAACCACGAGAAAGCCTTTTCTGAGCACAAACATACTCGTGGCTAATAGTGACCTGTGGCCTCCGCCTGTGACTTCACAGATGCTTTTTTCCACATTTGGCCGCTGAGCGGAAGTTTCTAATTACATTTCCAGGATGCTCTGCACCTCAAGGCTAGATCTATGTGGTTGCCTCAGCCTGGACTGATCCAGCCTCCTCCACCTGCAAATAACCACTATCTACCTTTCCAAATCAGCTCGATGACTGGATGCTCGGGGAGGCCTCCCAGGCCCGCCAGCATCTCTCCCTGGACCAGAGCAGGAGGTTCCGCCTGCTCTCTCCTGCTCACCCTGTGCATTCCTCAGAGCAGCTGGAAGGACTTTGGAAAAACAGAAATCAAATCAAGTTACTCCTTTGCTTAAAACCTTCCTATGACTTCCTATTAGACTTAAAGGATGGCACCCACGCCCCACCATGGCCTCTGAGGCTTAATGAGACCCAGCCTCCGCCCACCTGTCTGATGCTATCAGCTTCACTTTGCTTCTCCTCCTCCACTCTCGTCTCAAATCCACCACCTGTTCACCCGCCACAGGGACCCTGCACTTGCCTCCCTCTGCCTGAACCCTGACAGCACTGGCGCTGGGTTTATTTGCCTCCCTGGCTCTAGGACCTCCACAGCGAGGCTTCCTGGTGCCCCCAGCCCAGTTCTGGGAATAGCCTGGTGGGAGAGATAGACAGTGCTCCTGTTCTCATCCATCTGACATTCTCGTAGGAGCAGACAGAGAGGAAACAAGAAATACACAAGTAAGACTGACCTAAGCAGCGCCACGTAATGTAAAGAAAATAAAACAAAGTGATGTGACCAAAATTCTCTCGCCATTGTAGTGCTAGCACCTATAAAGGTCCTTGGAACACCGGAGGTATTAAGTAAATGTCAGTTAAAATTGTATTCCTCTTTGTGTATGCACTTTAAAAAAATTATTTTATATTGGAGTGTAGTTGAAGGAGATCAACCTTGGGATTTCTTCGGAAGGAATGATGCTAAAGCTGAAGCTCCAGTACTTTGGCCATCTCATGCGAAGAGTTGACTCATTGGAAAAATCTCTGATGCTGGGAGGGATTGGGGGCAGGAGGAGAAGGGGACGACAGAGGATGAGATGGCTGGATGGCATCACTGACTCGATGGCCGTGAGTCTGAGTGAACTCCGGGAGTTGGTGGTGGACAGGGAGGCCTGGCGTGCTGCAGTCCATGGGGTCGCAAAGAGTCGGACACGACTGAGTGACTGAACTGAGTTGATACTGTGTTAGCTTCAGGTGTACAGCAAAGTGATTCGGTCATACACACGCAAGCATCTATTGTTTTTCAAATTCTTCTCCCCTGTGGGTGGTTATAGAATAATAAGCAGAGTTCCCTGCGCTCTGCAGCATGTCATTGCTGGTCTTCTACTTTAGATATTATCATGTGTGCTCTTTTTTAAATGCTAAAGCAAAAAGGATCCTAATTTATGCACTGTCCTATGGTCTACTTTTTCCTGTTGATATATCTTAGACAGTTTTTCTCATAAGTTCATATAGATCTACCCTATTATTTACTGTTTTCATCCAATTGAATCCTGGTGATAGATCATTTCTTGTTTTTTCCCTCTTTTTTTTTGGTAATTCGAAACATTATTTCACTGAACATTATGAATATATATCTTGATTTACTGGGCACCACATTAGTTAAGGATATTCCTAGGGGGCGAAATTATTGGGTCAAAAGAATATAAGCCATATAATTTTGATAAATATTGCCAAATTATCCTCAAAAATATTGCCATTTGAATGCCCATACACTCCCAGTGTACAACAATAATACTGCTTCCATATACTTTACAGGGCCCCTCTATTGTCAGACTTTTAGTTTGTCAGTCTGATAGATGTCTGCTTGTTCTATTTGATTTGCATTTTTTAAATTATGAATTGATGCTTTTGAAGTGTGGTGTTGGAGAAGACTCTTGAGAGTCCCTTGGACTGCAAGGAGATCCAATCAGTCCATCCTAAAGGAAATCAGTCCTGAATGTTTATTGGAAGGACTGATGTTGAAGCTAAAACTCCAAAGTTTGGCCACCTGATGTGAAGAGCTGACTCATTTGAAAAGACCCTGATGTTGGGAAAGACTGAAGGCAAGAGGAAAAGGCGATGACAGAGGATGAGATGGTTGGATAGCATCACTGACTCAATGGACATGACTTTGGGTAAACTCTGGGAATTGGTGATGGACAGGGAGGACTGGCGTGCTCCAGTCCATGGGGTCACAAATTGTCAGACACAACTGTGTGACTGAACTGAACTGAATTATGAATGAGTCTGAGCATCTTTCCATATGTTTATGGGCTATTTTCATTCCTTTCTGAACTGTCTTTTCATATATCCTTTGCCCTTTATTCTTAAGTTGTTCACCTTTTTTCTTATCCCTTTCTGTGGATTCTTTGTAAGTTAATTTGCTTTATGATTCATATTACAAATATTTCTTTCATGCTTGTCATTTTCCTTTCACATTTATTTTTTTTTATTTATTAGTGTATTTTTATTTGCCCTATGAGAAAGTTTTTTATTTGTATAAATGCAAACATGCTATATTCCTTCATGGTTCCTTGGCAATGATTGATTTTTTCTAGTAAGGATCTTAGTGTCTCATCATGAATGAAGTCATTGTCCTAGTTCACTGTCCTAGTCCTAGTATACAAAATGCCACAGGCTGGGCTTTAAATGGCAGAAGCTTATTTCTTCCAGTTCTGGAGCCTAGGAGTCCAATATCAAGGCATCAGCAGATTCAATGTCTGGTGAATTTGTAGAGAGAAGTCTTCTCCCTGTGTCTTCATTTGGTGGAAAGGACATGGGCGCTCTCTCTTATTCCTCTTACAAGGGCACTAACTCAATTCATGAGGGCTGCACCCTTGTGACCTAACCAACTCCAAGAAATCCTTACCACCTAATTCCATCACACTGGGGATTAGCTTTTAACACACGCATTTGGAAGTCCACAAACCTTCAGTCTATAGTAGTTATGCTAAAAACAGAATTCCTAGAGTTGGCAATTAAAGGCACTTAAAGAAAACTAAGGAAGTCTTTCCAGTCAAGGAGGAAATCTCCTTCTTGATGTCTCTGATGAAAAATTGGTCAGTTTCTCCTTCAACCACCATAGGTATTAAATTTCCTGTTTTAAGAGGCAGCCCTTTATATTGTTAAACAACTTCTTATCCATTTTTTCAAATAAGAGGTAGAGGAACTGTGGTCCAGGCAGAGGAACAGGGTGCACAGAGGTCGAGCACAGGAGCGAACAGCATCTTTGGAGGCTGCTCCTTCTTCAGCTTTGATGTGAGCTAGTTCCTCCTAATATGAAGCCCAATGCTGTCTCCTGCTGATTGATCATGCTTTGGTAATAAAGTGAACCCATCTGAAATAACAGAGTCGGCCAATCTTTGCAGCCCATGCTGCAAAAATCAAAGCAACACTCCCTGATAAGGATCATTGCTAACTAATTGTGTAGTAAATCCTGACACAGATTTCACTCTGCAGTGATATTATCAAGTAACAGGTGTTTTTTGTTGTTGTTGTTTTGTTTTTGATTTTTTGCTTTTTTTTTTTTAACAGTTCATGGGAATAGGATATACTTGTATGAGTTTGCCTGTAAAATTAAGTTCTGAATGTCAATACCACTTTCCACTGAATTTCTTTATGTAATTAGGTATACGGTGGCCTAGTATCAACATCCACTATGCAAAGGAACCTATGTTCTCCTGGAGAATGTTTGAGATGGAGAAGCCTACGAAACACCTAGAAATAGACACCGCACTAACGACTGTGAGAGAACTAAGGTGATAACTCCAACCTTCAGAAATAAAAGCTATAGAGAAGAGGAACAATGGAGAAAAGGCCAAAGATAGACTTAGAGCTTAAAATGATCATTATTCCAAAGAAAAACTTCAGTCTTTCATTGCTCACTGCTCTCTTCTCTGGGAGGAAAATCAGGAGAAACCCGAGAGGCTGGAGTTCCCATGATGCACTCTGTTCCCCAGGTGGCTGGTGCTGCATCCTCTGATAACACGCGGATGCAGGGCTGCCAGACTCAGCAGACAAAGGGGACGTACCCTGCGGTCCAGTAACTAAGACTGTGCTTCTGTTACAGGGGGCACTGGTTCGACCCCTGTTCAGGGAACTAAAATACCACATGCTGTGCAGCGTGCCATATAGATGTGTGTATATATATATTATACACGTATGTATGCAGGATTCAACACGCAAAAATGCAAAACATGCAGTTAAATTAGAATTTCAGATAAATAAGGACTAATTTTTAGAGTAAAAATGTCACAAATATTGCAAATGTGCCCTACACTTGATCTGGCAACCCTCAAGAATGGTAAACTTATTTTCATTTTGTAGACTCCACATTCTATAAAGATGGTCACTGGGGTAACTCCAAATTTACAAGGTCTTTATATTATCTGTGAAAAACACTTGGTTGCTGTGAAAGAAGACATTCTTGTCCTGAGAAGTTCCAAACGTCTTAGGGGAAAAAACCTAACCACATATTTCATTTGTATATAAACATATTCTGATCTGAGGAACAATTACCGCATGCTTTCCCCCTGGAAACGTCCAGCGGATTAAAAAAGATCACTGTATTTGTTCTGTTTCTAGTGGCAATTTGTATTCAATCACATCATGCATGCAGAGATGGTCTTGAGTTGGAGAGCAACACATTATGCTGGGGAGAAGCCAGACTATGTAGTGAGACGTCCATGGAAACCTCTTATCAGTAACAAAGCGGGAAGTGGTTGTTGTGTAGTCGCTAAATCGTGTCCAACTCCATGGACTGTAGCCCTCCAGGCTCCTCTGTCCATGGGATTTCACAGGCAAGAATACTGGAGTGGGTTGCCATTTCCTACTCCAGGGGATCTTTCTGACCCAGGGATCCAACCCAAGAATCCTTCATCTCCTGTATTGGCAGGCAGATTCTTTACCACTGAGTCACCTAGGAAGCCCATACAAAGTGGAGAGACTTGAGGTGAAAACAAAACCTCATTGAATTGTTAACGACAGCAATCATTTCTGACTTCCCCTGGACCAGTTTGAATACAGAAGCAATCTAGATAATGCCTTCATAAAGAAAGTTAAAGCCCCCTGCTGAATACATACGAATAAATGTCCTCATCAGCTTCCACCAAGTAAAGGGACAAATGAGTGAGAAAATCACAGCCAATATCGAACAAAACTAATATAAATAGCTCTCATTTGGCCTGAAGTGTGTTTTATATATATTAACTCATTTGTTACTTAGAACAGTCCCATAAGGGAAGAACTCTTATTACTTCCACTTTACTGCAGAGAAGCCTAACTCACAGAAGAGTTAAATCATGACCCCATGTTACGCCACCTGCAAGTGGCCAGGATGAAATTCAAACCAAGGCAGAGAATAGGATGCTTGCTTTCTATCAGGCGGCGTGTTCCTCAGGTTATCTGACAAGGGAAAGACAAAACAGAACAGCCACGTGGAGCAAGTCTAATGGCCTCTCCAGAGGTCTTATTCTGATTACATCAGAATCAACACTGGCAGCCTCAGCCTCCCCGGTAAAGACCTAACTGCGCAGTAGACAGCCTGTCAGCTGACAAGCATCGCGTTTCTCTGAGGACCAGCCTCACCACCCATTATGCTCCCGGGCGTGAAGCAAAGGGGATGACGAGAGGAGAGTGGATTAGATGTCTGAAACTCACCCAATAGCCACATGACACACCACCCTGAACTGCCTGAACAAGCCTGCATGCATGGGTCTAACGGCACGAAAGCTTCCTCCATGTCCTCTCTTTCAGGGTACTTTCAAGAGGTAAGTAAGAACAAAGCCAAGGTGAGAGAAGCTTCTGTTGTGTTTTAGGCCTTGTTGTAGTTTATCTTCCTCTCTAAGCAAGATCTGCTTCCTTGCCAGCAGACCCTGGGAGGCAGGTTAGCATCGTCCTTTGCGTCTCTACTACATTCTGGAGATAAAAGAAGTGCCTGATGAGGTCTGGAGGCCTTCTTGGTCTGCACGGGGACTGAGGTGTGAACCCAGTCCCAGAGGTGTTTTTGCACACACACACATGCCCCCAAAGGAACACTAGCAACGTGACTATGGCTTCCTTCCTTCCTGTGACTTCAGAGGCTTGCTGAGTCTGCTCTTGATGACCTTCCAAGCCCGGTCCCTCCCACTGTGCCATACTCAATTTCTCCCAGTCCTTGGATGCCCAATGTGCCTTCGCCATGGTCTGATGCAAATTATTCTTCCATATGGAAAACTCCTTCCCTCCACTTATCCTGAATGGTTAAGTTTAAACACGGTACCTTCTAGAAAGCCGTTCTCAATCACAAAAACATTCTGGATTCCTTTTTCTTCCTGTGTATTTTTATATGTTGAGTATCAGAGAACCCACATTCATTGGGCATCTTCTGTGTGCTAAGCTCACTCATGTTTGACTCTTTGTTACCCACGCCAGAATGGAGTAGCCTTTCCCTTCTCCAGGGGATCTTCCCAACCCAGGGATCGAACCAATGTCACCTGCAATGGCAGATGGATTCTTTACCACTGAGCCGTAGGAGAAGCTGGGGTGCAGGTGCTATGTAAACGTGCTAGGGTAGAATGGGTGTGATGTGTGGGAAGGACAGAGACTTTCCTAGAGAATATTAGTGGTCTGTCTGTGTGTCAGTAGAATGATTGTCATGGCCAGTTTACATTCTCTGGTCGCCTGGTGGGCAGAGAGCAGTTACACATGAGAGACTTTATGAGAAACTTTTCCCATGAAAGGGAAGAAAATTTCCCTTTTTGTTAAATTAACCGGGGTTATTTTCTTTTGTTTGCAACCCCAAACTATCCATATAGCTATCTTAGTGTTATTATGATTATGACTGCTACTGTTACTATGATTATTAGAAAAGAGGGTTTAATTAAAATTATGATGATTATTTTTGATGCTATAACTGGAACACAAATTTCCTGTGTAAATTGGCAGTAGATACTAAATCAAAGGCAAGCCACATACATCTCTATTCACTTTCACATTTATGCCCACACCTGCGCGCTCTCTCTCTCTCTCTCTATATATATATATATATATATGTATATATATGTATATATATGCATGTTTACATAGCTTGTATGATTTATAGGTAAAGACTAAATCTTGGATAAAGTTCAAAGCAAGAAAAAATTTACAAATAATATACTAGGCTTCTGATTTAATGTCTAGCCTCAAGGTCAATGACAGTCACATAAAGAAAAATCTCTGATCAAATATTAGTGGGTGGAGAGAGATTAATTAAGAATTTGGGACTCACACATGCATACAACTATATAAGGGCTTTTCCAGTGGCCAGCAGTAAAGAATCTGCCTGCCAACACGGGGGACATGGGTTCAGTCCCTGGTCTGGAAAGTTCCACATGCCGCAGAGGAATTAAGTCCCTTTGCCACAATTATTGAAGCCTGAGAGCACAAAGCCCATGCTCCGTAACAGAAGTCACTTCAATGAGAAACCTATGCTCTGCACCTAGAGAGTAACCCCCTCTTGCCACAACTAGAATAAAGCTCGTGCAGCAAGGAAGACCCAGCACAGTCAAAAATAAATAAATAAACTTTTTTTTTTTTTTAAAAGACTAGAACCAGTCTTGTGACTTTTCTGCCTCCCCACAGCAGACTGAATCAGCATCCACACCCTTCACGTCCTCCCTGTGTTAGAATCACACATCCATGTGGCATCTGACTTGCTGGGTCTCCTGTTGGAGTTGAGTGGGGTACATTTTCCCACCCTTTGAGACTGGGCATGACCCTGTAACACCCTTGGCCAATAGATAGTGACTGTGAAATCTTGAGGACAGAGCAAGTTCCCCTCTCTCCTTGACCTCTGATAATATGCTATGAGAACCACTGACCCAAAGCTGCTGTTCCAAGGAGGATGAGGCACATTAATGCCCAGTAGGTGGGCTTGCAGCCAAGCCTGGCTGAGCCCAGCCTGACATAGGGCTGCCCCACCCTACCACAGACCCAGGAAGCAAAAAGTAAACAGCTGGTGCTTCAAGTCACTGGATTTTGATGTTGCACAGTAGGCTGATATAATGAACAATACGTCATTAGCCCTTAGCGCACATTATATGATTCCTTGAATGACTATAAATCTGCAAAGTTAACGTCAGGGTCTGGTCCATTTCTGCTTCCTGCACTCTTCAGGACAGTGTGTAACACATAATATTTAATGGTCTATGAGTCTATTGCATGAGCTTATTGTATTACTCTAGTCCTCTGTCACCGATAAGATGTGAGTTTAAGCAAAATAAGCGACCCTACGTTAAAAGTGGTAGACAAAATACATATGGGATGTTCTTCCACTTTTCCCAGTAACTGTATAATCAATTTTTTTTTAAGTGAATCAAACAAACAGGCGAACCTTATGAACAAAAGCTCTGGTGCCACGTTACACACTGTTTGAGAAATTCCCTGGTGGTCCAGGAGTTACGACTCTCACTGCCGTGAGAATGCAGTTTCATTTCTGGTCAGAGAAGCTCCCCGTGCCACGCGGTGCAGCCAAAACACCGAAACAAAGCAGAGCTGTTGGGAAAATATTTACTACATTTTTGAATGGTGGAGGGTCCAATAATGCCAGTCAAAATAATTCTGAATCTGTGTATTCCTTTATTCATGGACTAAGCCTTTTGACAGAAAACTGACTTTCTGCAAAGATCCGGATACTGGGAAAGATTGAGGACAGGAGGAGAAAGGGACAACAGAGGAAGAGATGGTTGGATGGCATCACCGACTCAGTGGACATGAGTTTGAGCAAAGTCCGAGAGATGGTGATGGACGGGGAGGCCTGGCGTGCTTCAGTTTATGGAGTCACAAAGAGTCTCACAGGACATGAGTTAGAGACTGGATAGCAACAAAGTGCCGTGTTATCTCCTTGAAGTAGGAGAAGCAAGCTCGTGGTTCTTGGCCTGAAGTCCTTTATACTGTACTGGGAGACACAATTCCCTGGACATCTCAACTTTAGTGTATCAAGTATTTGGCTAGATAGATGGTTCTCTCCAGGGCGGTATAAAAGAAGAAGCATCTAACCAGGACCTGGGGAAAATCAGGAGACCTCTTGAAGCAGGTTGAGCTGATTGAATTTTAAATGATGAGAAAGAGACCGTCGAGTGAAGAGTAAAATTGGAAAAGATAAAATAGAATCGACAGCACCTCTTCTCAGAGACATCACGGCCAGCATGGTAACAAGGATGGCTTGGTTAGGAAGCAGCTTATTCCTCCAAAGTTCGCAGTTTGAGCACAAGGCTGGTTCTGTCAGCCTTCACTGGCTATGACTCTATCTTCTACATATCCCCCAGCCCTCTGGGAAAACGATTGTATTTTTTACTTTGGCAAGTTCTCTGGGATAAAGCAAAGTCTGCAATGTGTGTGTGTGCAGTTTCTCAGTTGTGTCCAGCTCTTTGTGACCCTGTGGAATGTAGCCCACCAGGCTTCTCTGTCCTTGGGATTCTCCACAAGAATACTGGAATAGGGTACCATTTCCCTCTCCAGGGGATCTTCCTGACCCTGGGACTGAAACTGAATCTCCAGCATCTCCTGTATCGGCAGGCAGATATATTACCACTGAGCCACCTGGGTGTAGACAAAATATTCACAACTTTTATTTATTTGCCCTCCATCCTAAAATTAATGATGATCCTATTGTTGGAATTTGTTTATTATAGGGGGCAGAAGCTGCACATGGAAGTCTAGGAACTAATTTGATGAGACAGAAATTTGATATTTTGTGATTTATCTCACAACTCAAAAGCCAATGCCGTGTGTCATCTTATGTCACTGAGAATTTTCACCTTAACATCTGTGACATATAAGAGGGCCACTATCTTTCTAGTATTTACATCTGGCCAAACGACTGAGCATGATAATCAAATAAAATTCTAATTTTGTGCTCTAACCATTTAGAGGAAGGAAAAAAATCCTATAATTAAAATATTATACAAAATGACCAATGGATGCAGGGGTAGTGTAAAATAAATCCTAGAATTTAATGAGCTTTTTAATCATCACTAGTTAAGACAATTGGTAGGGCCTGTTATTTTCAGTAGCAAGCTCAAATCATTTCACGTGATAATTTTCAGGGTTAATTGTCTCAGTTTATTCAATGCAATCTTCTCCACCAGCTTTATCTGCCAGTACACCAATATGCTGCAATTAGCATAAATTAAACTAAATGAATTCTGTGGGTTACTAAATTATTTTACACTGGTCTTTTTTTTATTTTCCTCTCCAAACATCTAAAGGTTAGGGACGGGTGAACGGTTTGATGGCCACTTCCAACATTCAGCTGCTCAGGTTCAGCTCAGAAGAAAAAAAAAAAGTGCTTAAAAAAGGAATGATGGATTTTTAGAAATCTTGAGTAGGAAAATAGATCGTGAAAAATGTCATCACTCAAGATGTTGTATCATTATACACTGACCTTCACAGAGGTCCACATGACTCATGGCTGGAAAGTGGGGAACTCGACATACAAACTTAGATAATGCAGAATGAGAAGGATTCAAGCGTGTGCCTCAAAAGAGCGATTTCCAGGGCTGACACGTGGTGACCTTGGATGACTACGGGAAATTTTGTGCTTAACAAAGTGAGTTTTGTCTAATTTAGAAACCTGGTTCCTTTAACTTCGCCCTATTGGTGGTAACCCATCTTTCACCGAGAACCTCAGCGCAGGTCCCCTTGACTTCCACTCAACTTTAGAAAGTTCTACAGAATGGTCAGCCACTGCTCGACCTTCTTACTGTCTACCTGACCACGTACCAGGACGACACTCCTCCAGGGCCGCTGAGCCTCCGCCCCACTGACATTTTCCTGCCTTGGACCCTCCCTGTTCCCCCTTTCTACCTCTGTCCTGCAGGAATTCACCTACCATTTACTACCTTCCATTTCCCTCCTCTGTAACTCTCCCCCTTTTCATGCCGTCTCCTTCCTCAGTCAGCAGCATTGACTGTGCACCTCTTAGGTACCAGATCCTGGGCCTTGTGCTGGAGATCCATTATTGGACAAAATAGAAATGATGTCTGTTTCATGAAGAGTAGAGTCAACAGGAAAGACGGTAATTACAGTAAGCCGCCTACATGTGGACCTTAAAGCTGTGGACTTTCAAAGAGCCGAACACGTGTTCACATGTCCCATCACGGAAGTTAGTTGACATGTCTGGGGCATATTGTCACACGTGTGTGCGTCCTCCACCAGTAACTGTGCTTTTGTGTACGTTACTGTACAGCGCTGTGTAGAGTATTGTGTCTTTATTTCAAGACAAGATGCCCAGAAGCAGGCATGAAAGCAGCATCAATAGAGCTGCCACAGTGCTACCCAGGCGTCACGGGATCGCTTTTTAAGACAGTGGATAGGACTGAATCCACCAAGGAACCTGTATCATCAACATCAAGTAGCCAACTTGCCCCTTGCCTGGTCTTCTGTGGCTGACAATCCTTCAGCTCCACTCTTTCCGACCTCCTACCCTCTCCCTTTCAGTAACTCTTCCTGCCTGTTCACTCGATGCCAAACCCTTAAATGCCAGCTGTTGAACTGGGCTTTTCAAGGTACTGTGCTATAGAATGACAAATGATCTTTTTATTTTTTAGCCTTTTTTAAAATGTATTATTTGTGTGAAAAGTATTATAAACCTATGCAAGTATCCTACTCTATAGCTGATCCTGTTAGCTGGGTACCTAGGCTCACTTCTTTGGATCTCCAAACAAAGTGGACTTATGCACGTGCGTTGGGGACAGAGCTCATTCATATGTAGGGGACTTGCTGTATGGTAAAGCCACCAACATCCTCCACTCGGGACAGCAGAGACTGTAAGAGGGTTGGCGGCCTCTCCTCCCCCGCCAGGTCTCCTCTGTTCTCTCTGGACGCGCCGTCTCTCCACCACACTTGCTTTTCTCCAGAATGGGAGGGTGAGACTGGCATGACCTTGGTCTCCATGGGAAGGGAACATGTGCAAATAGCAACAGGCTCTACAGACCCTCACTCCGCAGGCCACCTCTTCTGGCCCTAGCACCTCCAACACCTTGAAGGCAAGAGCTGGCCATTTGCTCCCAAACTACAGGTCTGGATTCAATGGCAGCTCTTCCTTGGAACACATGCTTGGTCCAGGTCCAGGCCCTGGTATGGAAGGCATTCCGTGGTATGCATGCTAAGTCACTTCAGTCCTGTCTGACGCTGTGTGACCCTATGAACCATAGCCCGCCAGGCTCCTCTGTCCATGCAATTCAGGCAAGAATACCAGAGTGGGTTGCCCTGCCCTCCTCCAGGGGGTCTTCCTGATCCAGGGATCAAACCCACATCTCTTATGTCTCCTGTACTGGCAGGCGGATTCTTTACCACTAGAACCACCTGGGAAGCCAGTTCTATGATAAGCAGCTATTATATCCACCACCAATTTCTCATTTACTTGATCAGTGCCTCCTTCATAAAGATGCTCAATAAATATTTACTGAACAAACTAAATGAATAAATACCATGTTAAATTAAGAATTGTTTTTAACATTATGATATCTACCAGTACAATAGATGATGTTTGAGTAGAAACTTGTGACCACATGAACCTATTCTGGAGTGCATAAAAACAGAAAGAAGTTCTGAATTTATCATGAGTCTGCTTCAAGGCCAAAGGGAACTCGATCTACCAGTTGAGAACCAACTGCCCATCAATAAGGGGCCTCAGTCCCAAAATCCTGACTGCTGCTGCTGAGTCGCTTCAGTCATGTCCAACTCTGTGCGACCCCAAAGATGGCAGCCCACCAAGCTCCCCTGTCCCTGGGATTCTCCAGGCAAGAACACTGGAGTAGGTTGCCATTTCCTTCTCCAATCCATGAAAGTGAAAAGTGAAAGTGAAGTTGCTCAGTCGCGTCTGACTCTTAGTGACCCCCATGGACTGTAGCCTTTCAAGCTTCTCCATCCATGGGATTTTCCAGGCAAGAGTACTGGAGTGGGGCACCACTGTAGAATGCCCATTTCGTGAGCATTCCATGGGGTCTGTCTTATCCACTGCTGAGTTCCTATTACTTAGCACCAAAAGGTGCTCACAATATTTGTTGAACATATTAAATGAAGGAGCTAAAATAAACTTGGGACATATGAGACATTTTTGTTTCTTAAGGGTTTCTGTGCAAGAATGCATCAGCTAGTGGCCTGCAGACATGTTCTGTTGGATCTTAAGCTTGTTTTTCTAAATTTTGAATTGTTTACCAACATAGAGAATTTGACAATAGAAAAATATCTGACATTTAAAAAAATTTAACCTTTATATTTTTGAGGAAATATGAGAGAGACTCTAGAAATAGCACTAGTGGGAATAAAACCAGGAGCCATTTATTTAGAAAGCTCCAGGGGGCCATCTCCTTTGAGTGGGGTGTGAACTCTCCACCTCACAGTGGTCCACACCTGGCTGGCTTCATGCATCCATACACCCTGGAGGTTTTTGGTTCTGTGACTCTGATCTCAACAAGTGTATTAGAGGAGACGCAAGAGAGATCATTCGCAATTAGGCGCCCTAAGGTGCTCTTTGATTCTTAATAATTTATAGTTTAAGTCCTTTGTCTATTTTCTAACAGAGTTTAAAATGGAGAGTGATGGGATGGGAAGCAAAACCACTTTAAAAAAGCTCTCTGCCTTTACAAATAAAACTCAAAATACTCTCCAACCAGCCAAGTAAGCTGCAAACAGGGTGGGGTGTGTTAACTTGTTCTCCACATGCTCCCTGCTGGCCTGTGGGGAGGAGAAGGGACAGCCATGACTACAGTCTAGAAAATGCTAGAAGGATGCCTGGTTTGACAGTGAGATCCACGGACACCTCCAAAAGTGGAGTGGTTGCATTCAGAGTCTGGCGTCCGACAGTCAAATCCTTCTCCTTTGGGTTAGACCTGTCAGTAACATAATGAAGTGAAAATTGTTGCGAGTCTGAAGAGAATCCAGGCTTCCTGAGAAATCCGGAGTCATTTATGTGCGCGTAGAACACTAGAAGGTGGCATGAAAGATAAATACTAGTGATCCAGATGGAAAAAAACAGACACCCAAGTAGAAACCAAGCTCAGAAAGCCATTCCCTAACAGTTGACAGGGTAGTTTTCTTGAAGGCTCTTTTAAGAAAATAAAAAAATAAACAAAAAACAAAACCGTGTCTCCAAGGATATTTTATTGGATTTGAATTAGGACAAAAGTCTCAGCAACTTATCCTTAAGCAATATTCAAGCTGAGCTTTATCATGATGCCAAGAGTTGTTCTTGTTTAATTTTTTCCCTCTTTTTGTTTCTAATCCACTGTTTTTTGGCCCAGAACCATCACAAAATAATAGGTTGAGTCAACAGGGAAAGATGCAAAACTGAGGGTGGAGAGCAGTGGGCTCAAGAAAGGGCCAAAAAGGCAACTGACTCTGCCCTTACTGCCAGAGACTCGGCAACAATCTCACTGCGCAGAGCCAAGGATCTAGACTCCAGCAATCTTGTGAAGTATCCCTGGCTATGTAAGTGCTTTCTGAAAAACCCTAAAAAATAAATCTCAAAACATGCATTTCCCTATCCATTCATTCAACAATGTGACTGCGTACCAGGTCCCATGAAGGTCAATACTGAAAGTCTTACAATCTAGGAGAAGGTATATACATATAAACCATTACTCATATTGAAATATGATAACTGGTATGCTAGAATTATTTCCAGGGCACCTAAAGTACATGGCAACAAGCGAGTATTTGTTCAGGGGAAAACTTCTACGAGCAGTTTACCAGGTAAAAAAGAAAGAAAACATGGTGCCCAAGCAATGATCATGGGTATCCCTGGTTTCTTCATCTTATATAATGTACTATGCTTAGTCACTCAGTCATATCCGACTCTTTGAGACCCCAGGGACTGTAGCCTGCCAGGCTCCTCTGTCCATGGGGATTCTCCAGGCGTGAATACTGGACTGAGTTGCCATGCGCTCCTCAGGGGATCTTCCCAACCCAGGAATCCAACCCAGGTCTCCCTCATTGCAGGCAAATTCTCTACCATCTGAGCCACCAGGGAAGCTCATCTTACATAATAGATATCTATTTTTTCCAGGCACCGTGCTTGCCAGTGAGCTAGGCTCTGGTACTTGAAGGTGTTAAAAGCACACAGCTTCACTGGGCAGTTTGAATAGCCCAGGGATGTTGGAATGAACAACCTTGAGTGACGATGTGACGAGACAAAGATGAGTGGATAGGCAGGGGCACCTTAGTAACTTTATTTATTAGAAATAAAAAGATCCAGATAGGGTTTTAGAAAGATCTCTCTGAATGCTGTATAGAGAATGGACTGCAGAAGGCAGAGACTAGGGGCAGGAGACCAATTAGGAAGATGGTCCAGTCATTCAGGTGAGAACAGACAAGGATTTGATTTCAAAGTTCACGGTAAAGCTACAGTAATAAAGACAATATGGTTCTGGTATAAGGATAAACATATAGATCAACTGACTAGAATTGAAAGTACAGAAATAAATCTTCACATTTACTGTCAATAGACTTTAAATAAAGTAGTAGAGACAATTCAGTAGGGAAAGAAGTATTTTCAACAAATGGTGCTAGGCTAACTGGATATTCACATACAAAAGAATGAATTTGAACCCTTAACTCATACCAAACTTAATAATGAGCTCAAAATGAATCAGAGACCCAAACCAGAAAACTTTTAGAAGGTAACATAAGACTTTGGTTTAAGCAAATATAAATCACAGCAAGATCTTTTTGACCCACTTCCTAAGGTAATGAAAATAAAAACAAAAATAAGCAAATGAGACCTAATTAAACTTAAAAGCTTGTGCAAAGAAAACCATAAACTAGACTAAAAGTTTAAAGAACTCAGAATAGAAGAAAATATTTGCAAGCAAAGCAATAGACAAGGGATTAATGTCCAAAATATACCAACAGCTCATGCAGTTCAATATTAAATAAACAACCCAGTCAAAAAATAGGTTGTTCACCTGCAAAGTCATGCCTGACTCTTTGTGACCCTATGGAAGCAGCACGCTAGGCTTCCCTGTCCTTTACTGTCCCCCAGAGTTCGCTCAAATTCATGTCCATTGAGTCAGTGATGCCATCCACCATCTCATTCTCTGCCACCCTCTTCTCCTTTGCCTTCTTTCCCCATATCAGGGTCTTTTCCAGTGAGTTGGCCCTTCATATCAGGTGGCCAAAATACTGGAGCTTCAGCTTCAGCATCACTCCTTCCAATGAATATTCGGGACTGATTTACTTTAGGATAGACTGGTTGGATCTCCTTGCAGTCCAACGGACTCTCAAGAGGGTCCAACTCTCACATCCATACATGACTACTGGAAAAACCATAGCTTTGACTGTATGAACCTTTGCTGTCAAAGTGATATCTCTGCTTTTCAATATTTTGCCATAGCTTGGGCAAAAGACCTAAATAGACATTTTTCTAAAGAAGACATATAGATGGGCTTAAAAACACATGAGAAGTTGCTCAGTATCACTAATTATTAGAGGACTGTAAATCAAAACTACAGTGATGTATCACTTCATACCAGTCAGAATGGCCATCATAAAAATGTCTACAAACAGTAAATGCCAGAGAGAATGTAGAGAAAAGGAAATCTCCTTACACTGTTGGTGGAAATGTAAATTGATACAGCCGCTATGGAGACCAATATGAAAGTTCCTTGAAAAAATTAAAAATAGAGCTACCAATAGCAACAATCCAACTCTTGGGCATATACCCTGAGAAAGCCGTAACTCAAAAGGATACATACACCCCTATATTCATTGTAGTGCTATTTACAATAGCCTGGACATAGAAGCAGTCTAAATGTACATCGACATAGGAACGGATAAAGAAGATATGGTACACATATATACAATGGCATATTACTCGGTTCAAAAAAAAAGGAATAAAATTGTGACGTTTGTAGAGAAGTAGGTAGAGCTAAAGCCTGTCATACAAAATGAAGTAAGTCAGAGAAAAACAAGTATAGTACAAAGTGCAGAGATGTGGAATCTCTGGTACAGATGAACTTATTTGCAAAGCAGAAATAGAGACACAGAGAAAAGACGTACAGACACCGAGAAGGTAGGAGGGGTACGATGAACTGGGAGACTGGAACTGACGTGTACACTGCTCTGCAGGAAAAGGTCACTAATGGGAACTGACTATAGACACAGGCAACTCAGTGTTCTGCGGTGACCTAAATGGGAAGGAAAGCCAAAAAAGAGGGGACAGGTGCATACACACAGCGGACTCACTTTGCTGTACAGCAGAAACTAGTTGTCAAGCAACTGCATTCCAATAAACATTTTTGAAAATTAAAAAAAAAAGATTCTTTAAATATAATATCAAAAGTACATCCCACATAAAAGCAATAATTAGCACCTCATCAGATTACAAATTCTTGTACTTCAAAAGAAATTATTTAAAAAGTGAAAAGACGGCCGAGAAACATGGAGAAACTATCTTACATTGTATGTTCAATAAAGGACTTTTACCCCATATATGTAAGTAACTCTTATAGCTCAAAAATAGAAAAGACTAGTAGCACATTTGATAAGGGGCAAAAGACTGAGTACACACTTCTCCAAAGAAGATATGTGAATAGTGAGAGAGTCAGTTCCTAGGCAGGCTGATAGGAAGTCCAGGTTCCTGGAGGAGGAGAGGGGGTCTGGGGCTCCTGAAAAGGAGATAGGGGTCTGGAATTCTCAAGCAGGAGGAAAGGACAAACGTCTTTCTTTTTTTTTTTTTTTTCCTTTATGCTCCTTAGTCTTAGTCACATAAAACGTTTTTTTCTTTAAGCCTGGAACTGATGATTACACAACAAACAAGTCAGTTTAAACTCTGTCCTAAGGATTATATAACAACAGTGTATCCTGTTTGAGGACAGTTTCTCCTTCCTGAAAACTTTCTGGTTAGTCCTGTCATCTTAAAATTATTTGAGTGGGTCTAGTAAGATCTTTCATTTTTCACTTTCATGAATTGGAGAAGGCAATGGCAACCCACTCCAGTGTTTTTGCCTTGAGGATCCCAGGGATGGGAGAGCCTGGTAGGCTGCCGTCTATGGGGTTGCACAGAGTCGGACACGACTGAAGCGACTTAGCAGCAGCAGCAGTAAGATCTAGACAGGGATCAAGACCATCCTCATGGAAAATAAATGCAAAAAAGCAAAATGGCTGTCTGATGAGGCCTTACACATAGCTGTGAAAAGAAAAGTGAAAAGCAAAGGAGAAAAGGAAAAATATAAGCATCTGAATGCAGAGTTCCAAAGTATAGCAAGAAGAGATAAGAAAGCCTTCTTCAGCGATCAATACAAAGAAATAGAGGAAAACAACAGAATGGGAAAGACTATAGATCGCTTCAAGAAAATCAGAGATACCAAGGGAACATTTCATGTAAAGATGGGCTCGATAAAGGACAGAAATGGTATGGATCTAATAGAAGCAGAAGATATTAAGAAGAGGTGGCAAGAATACATAGAAGAACTGTATAAAAAAGATTCACAACCCGGATAATCATGATGGTGTGATCACTCGCCTAGAGCCAGACATCCTGGAATGTGAAGTCAAGGGGGCCTTAGAAAGCACCACTATGAACAAAGCTAGTGGAGGTGATGGAATTCCAGTTGAGCTATTTCAAATCCTGAAAGATGATGCTGTGAAAGTCCTGCACTCAACATGCCAGCAAATTTGGAATACTCAGCAGTAGCTGAGTATTGGAAAAGGTCAGTTTTTATTCCAATCCCAAAGAAAGGCAATGCCAAAGAATGCTCAAACTACTGCACAATTGCACTCATCTCACACACTAGTAAAGTAATGCTCAAAATTCTCCAAGCCAGGCTTTAACAATACATGAACCGTGAACTTCCTGATGTTCAGGCTGGTTTTAGAAAAGGCAGAGAACCAGAGATCAAATTGCCAACATCTGCTGGATCATGGAAAAAGCAAGAGAGTTCAGAAAAACATTTATTTCTGCTTTATTGACTATGCCAAAGCCTTTGACTGTGTGGATCACAATAAACTGTGGAAAATTCTGAAAGAGACGGGNCATGGATGCTGCGGGCTCTCCTTTGGGTGGTTTGTCCTGGAAATCGGGGCACGTGGGGGAAGGCAGGGAGGAGAGGCTGCTAGAGAGTCTGAGAGAACTGAGTTCAAACCCCACCTGACCACCACCCTGCCCCCGCCCCCAACCAAATGGCTCTGGGTGAGTCACTTTGCTCCCTGAGCCTTAGTCTTCCCATCTGAAGCATGGGTCGATACTGCTTCCTAGAAGGATCCCGTGAGGAGGAGCCTGATGACTGATGTGATGAGGGTGAGGGTTCACCTCTCCAAAGCTGCAGCATATGGGGGCCTCTAACCCCCCATCCCCACGGCTACCACTGCCTGTGGGACCACACCTGCCCTGCCCCTTGTCCTCCAGGTGCCCCCCAGTGGCCCACACCCTCCTAGGGGAGGCACAGCCTTGGCAACCTCACCGCTTTACTTTCTAGATGTTCCTACTCCCACCTTGGCCTTGGATTGGTCCCCGCAGGCGGCATAAATTTCCCGCAGCCGGTGAGGGAGCCCCATTAAGCCAGCACCGGGAATGCTAAAGGCCCGCCTGGTNGCCCACACCCTCCTAGGAGAGGCACAGCCTTGGCAACCTCACCGCTTTACTTTCTAGATGTTCCTACTCCCACCTTGGCCTTGGATTGGTCCCCGCAGGCGGCATAAATTTCCCGCAGCCCGTGAGGGAGCCCCATTAAGCCAGCACCGGGAATGCTAAAGGCCCGCCTGGTCCCAGGCTGAGAATCCCAGCCTCTCCCTGACATTTGTAAAGTTCACGTTTTCAAAACAGAGTCACGTGAAGGGCGAGGTGTGATTGTAGATCACGTTCCGGTCGTGGGTCACGGGCTGGTAAGCTCCCTCCTTGCCCTCGGCCTTCACCCGCATTCACCAGCAGCCTTGCCCCCAAACCAGAACCTGGGCCTTGCTGCCAGATGACTTTATCCCTCTCTGCTTCCCTCCCTTCCATCTGCTTCCATACACCCACTCATTCACTCCATACTCTTCATGGACCAGTGAGCGGACACCTTGCCTGGGGTGCACATTGAGGACAGAGCAGGAAGCCACCAGACCCTTGTCCTCTGGGGCCGGCAGCCCAGTGGGAAAGAGGAACATGAAACGATGATGGGTTAGAGGTGTCATGAAGTCAGGGCTGGAGCATCCTGAGAAAGCGACATCATCCCGAAGTCTGAGGCCCAGAGGAGGAGCAAGAGTCAGGCTGGTGAGAGGAGGCAGAGACACCAGCAGGTGCCAAGGTCCTGGGGCTGGAAGGGACCCAGCAAGTCTGAGGGTCTGGAAGGTGCTGGCCAGTGAAGCAGGGGTTCTGGGGTCTCAGGATCTGAGTTCTCAGAGGCTGCCTTGACCCAAAAGGAGTGTGAGCTCCAGCAGAGGCATGTGGATCTGGGGGCAGACAGGGGTCTGACTCAGGTCTGGGGGTCCCGTCCTGTTCCCAGCGGTGCTCACAACGCTGATGAAGAGTCCCTGGGGGAACTGGAGGCTCATCTGTGCCTTCCCCTCCCTGGCTGGGTTCCGGCGCCGACTTACAATCGCTGTTCCCTTGTCCTCAGCTGAAAGAAAATTGCGGAAACACAATTACTGTTTAAGCTGCGGCGGGGACTGCTGGCGGGGACCAGTATCTGCGTGTAACCAGTCACTCCGCTGAGGACGCCGTGCCCTCATCTGCTGCTCTGCGTCCCATGGATTCAGCCCACCAGTGTCCCCGCTGGGCAGCGGAAGGGGCGGGGAGCACGGGAGCCTGCCCTCAGGAAGCTCCCAGTCTTCTGGGAGAGGAAGACCGCAGACAGATGAGCGAGGACGAGTCGTGTGTCAGCTGTGGCACGGGTTAGGGAGGAAAACGCTGCGCCGTGCAGGAGCAGGAAGCTCAGGGGAAGGCCAAGGACGGTCTGGGTCGGACTCTCCACGTGGGGACCCTGGGGAAGGGAGGGACGCGGAATCTGGGGGAACAGTGCTCCAGGCATAAGGCACAGCACGTGCAAAAGCCTTGAGGCAGGAATGCGCTCTGTGTGTGTGGGAAGGAGACCCGTGTGGCTGGAGCTGAGCAGCCAAAGGGAGAGGGTGGCAGGTGCGGTGGGCGAAGTGGGGAGGGGGCCCCCAGATAGTGCTCCTCGCGGGAGGGTAGGGGCCCTAGAACTGAGGGCAGAGGCCGCGTGAGGAGAACCTGGGGAGAGAGGCGCGGGCTTCCGGCGCGCACGCATCCCTCCAGCGCCATCGGCATCTTTATCATTGTCCTCTCCGCCACCCCCACCATCGCCACCCTCACCGTCCTCACCATCGTCATCACCACCGTCAGGATGCACACATCCATTCGTTCACACCCATCCAGCCCTTCATTCAGATGCTCTCACTCTGCACGCGCTTTCCACTCACTCACCGTCCCTTCATCATATGCCACCCTTCATTCACTCACTAGGCATTCTGCAAGCTGATTCACACCCCTCTGCCTACCCTCCAGGGGCCCCTAGTCTGGCAGGGGTGGGGTGGGTGGTGCAGACAACTAAGAAAGCCCACTGAGGAGCAGCTGGGCTGTATGATCCACCCACAGGTTGGGCCCTACGTCCCGGTGTTCCTGGCTGACCTGCCTCTGGGTCACTTCAGCTGTGCGTGGGCAGTGTCTGGCACAGCAGAGACGGGACTGAGTGGGCTCGGCCACGGGGGTCTCCCCAGGGAGTGCCAAGCCCAAGGATTACTGCACTGGACCCTCAGTGTCCAGAGGAAGAGGGAGGGAACCTAGGAGGGGCCAGAGGCTGGGTCTAGGGCTGGAGCCTCTTACCGAAGGGGAAGGGGAGTGACCGGCCCATTAGGAGAAGTCAGAGAAGGGAGGCTGCTCTCTGGCAGCCCCTACGTGGAGTCCAGCTCTTCAGCAGGACATGTGAGGCTTGCCCTTGCCCACCCCACCAGCTTGCCCTTTGTGCCACCTCCAACCAGTCTCTTCCCAAATTCCCGTCTCCAGCCACTCTGGACTCCCTTCGGATGTTCATTTCCATCCCCTTTACTGGCTCTCTCCTCCTCTCTGGATCTTAGCTGAGACCTCACCTCCTCCAGCAAGCCTTCCCTGACTTCTCCAGACCAGGGTAGGCACCTTCTCTTTATTCTCACTTCCCCAGTGCTTACTCTGATCACTCTGTGTTATCATCACCAGTCTATTATTGGAGTCCCCCAAGTGCAGAGACAATTTCACCAATGCATCATTCTGTCCCCTGTGGCCAGCCTGGGCCCTGGCATGTAGACTCAGTAATTGTCCAGCCAGTGAATGGATGATGAGTGGACAGCCAGTTATACCTCCTTTGCAGTCCAGCCTCTGGTCCCTGTATCATCCAGAAGAGGGGGGCAAAATTTACCCATCTGGGCCCCCTGGATTTGAAGGGCTATCCAGGTTGACTCAACCCTAGACCCAGGCCCTGCTCAGGCTGGGGGTAGAAGCGGGGTTGAGACAGTTGCTGTACTGAAGGGTGGCATGCCCCAAGGCCAAACATGTCCCTGGGCCTGTCTGAGCTTGTTAACTCCGGGGAGAAGATGTTCACTGAGGGTGACAGCTGAGGGGCCCCTGTCAGCTCCCATCAGATGAGCCCTCCCTCTCTGCCCTGCCTCCCACCCCATCTTTCCAGTCTCCACTGTGCTGTCACCTCTTCCAAGAAGCCTACCCTGATTGCCCAAACTAAACTTACTTCCTTGTCCTGGCCCCTTATCTATTTCCTTCGTGGCTTTTACCATAATGTCACTACCTAATTTATCAATTTGTTTCCCGGTCACTGTCTGTCTCCCTAATTGTCTAGGAAGCCACGCGAGATTGTGAAATGCCCACTGCCTGCGCCATGGCAATACCAGTGGCTGGCATAGGCGCAGCCCAAAGGAGTGGATGAATGAATGAGATGAGAGTAAAGTGGGAAGTGCATTGTCTCTGGGACCAGGCATATAAGGCTTGAATCCAGGCTCTGGGGTGGACTAGTGGGGTGGTCTTGAGCAAGGATCTGCCTCTGGCTGAGCCTCGGCCCGCCTCCTGGTCTGAACTTACCTGCAGCTGGTATGCTCAGCCCAGGTGGGCCTGGCTCCCGGAACGCCTCTGCGATGGCCACCTTGTCCTTGCTCAGAGTTGCATGATGGTCACTGAGAGGGACAGAGGATGATCACAGTGTAGACAGATGGGCTTGGGCCTGACAGCAGGGTCCTAGGGGGCCGGTGTAGCCCTCCAGAGCCCCAGTTTTGACCTCCTGCTTGTCTGCCTGTCTGCTGAGCAAGTGAAATCTACCCACTTGACAGAAAGGAAGACTGAGGCCCATTCATGCAGACAGAGAGCACAGACTTAAGTGCCTTGGAGCCAGACAGTGCATCATGAAAAATCACCTAGACCAATGCTTTTGCTGTCCCAACGGGGAAAACGAGGCGCCCCAGAGGGACAGTGCCCACTCAAGGTACCAAGATGACTCTGGGCCAGCCCAGCTCCTTCTGAGGCTGGGGGCTGGGGCTGCTCCCCCTCTACTAGGGCCCCCAACTCCAACAAGGCTATGGAGCTGTCAGGCGGGATCAGCAGGGTCCTGGCTCCATCTCCCCAGATTTAATTAACAGGCCTTTCATCTCTGTCCTGAAGGAATCTGTTCTCTTCTGTCTTCTTAATTAACATTCATTAAGCAAATCAGAACAGGGCTTTTCTCCTCCTTTCCTTGCCTGGAAGGTTTAACCCTTGGTATGTGGACTGTGGGGAGGGGAGTCTGTGCCTCTGACTGCAGCTCCAAGCGGAGGTCAGGCCTCTGCAGGGGCTCCCCAGGCCCTCAGGATATGCAGAGCGCCCCCCCCCGCCGCACCCTC
>SJYA01004977.1:0-43197 GCA_006410615.1 Neotragus moschatus
AGAGTTTCAGCTTCAGCATCATTCCTTCCAAAATAATCCTTTTTTTTTTTTTTACTATCATCCTACAACAATTTTAATATTATAATATAGATTTTATGCGTATTTAGTAAATGAACTAAAGAGTGATGTTTGTAGCCTGCAGAGAGTTAGGTGGCCCTGGGAAGTTTTCTTTTTTCTTTTTTCCAAATGCTCTAGGTGAGTTCTTTAAGTAATAGAATATACAGTATTTCAAAAGGCAGCTTTTCCTATAATATTTTAATGCCTCCATGTCATTGTTGGCTTGCTGAAGTAGGATCACAAGCTAAATGTTACTAAGAGGTCAGTATTGTGCCTTTGCTGTGCCTTCATTTGCAATCAGCAGTCAGCGATGTATTCTCTTATTTTAAACTTGCAAGCTTTTCTTGCATTTTAGATAAGGCATTGTCTATTAAGTTGGACACATACACATAACGACTTAATTTCTTATTAATTCAGATGCCTTAAAAGACAGTAAGTCTGGAAAAAGAGTAGCAGTGAAACAAAACATCAAGAACTGAATTCCTGTGAACTGATTTGGGAGGGTTTTAAAGGGTAATCACAGAAGTGACAAATCTATATGCTTTTAAAAGTGTATGTATTTTTCACCACTCAATTCTCCATTTTTATTTCTCTTTTCAATGCTCACTATATAATATCTCTTTCTGTTATTCTTCTTAATCATCCATGATAAGAGACCCATGTGTATATAATCAGTCACTTGGTCATGCCACTCTGCCACCCTATGGACTATTGCCCACACGGCTCCTCTGTCCATGGGATTCTTCAGGCAAGAGTACTAGAGGCACTTGCCATGCCCTCCTCCAGGGGATCTTCCCAACTCAGGGGTAAACCTGAATCTCTGCATCTCCCTGCACTGGCAGGTGGATTCTTTACACTGAGCCATCTGAGAAACTCTCCAGAGATCTACAAGTACTTAAATCTTACTGTTAAATGTCTACTCTTTGGAATGCCACACATTTGCAATCAAGACATTTATCTACCCTCTTAAGACATTTACCTACCCTACCTTCATTTTAAGCTCTTAGCAAAAGATAGGTTTTGACATAACCCAAGAATTTAAAGAACCTACCTGCAGTGCAGGAGACCTGGATTCAATTATTGCGTCAGAAAGATCACCTAGGGAACACCTTCAGTATACTTGCCTGGAGAATACCATGGATACAGGGGTCTGGTGGCTGCAGTCCATGGATTTGCAAAGAGACACGGCTGAAGTGACATAGCACGCACACATGTAAGACTTTAAAAAGTCTTTAGCATAGTCCATTAAACAGACGTAGATGTTTTTCTGGAACTAGCTTTCTCAATGCTCCAACAGATATTGGCAATGTGTTCTCTGGTTCCTCTGCCTTTTCTAAATACAGCTTGAATATCTGGAAGTTCATGGTTCACACACTGTTAAAGCCTGGTCTGGAGAATTTTGAGCATTATTTTACTAGCATGTGAGATGAATCCAACTGTGAGGTAATTTCAACATTCTTTGTCATTGCCTTTCTTTGGGAATGGAATGAAAACTGACCTTTTCCAGTCCCATGGTCACTGCTGAGTTTTCCAAATTTGCTGGCATGTTGAGTGCAGCACTTTCACAGCATCATCTTTTAGGACTTGAAATAGCTCAACTGGAATTCCATCACCTTCACTAACTTTGTTCGTAGTGATGCTTCCTAAGGATCACTTGACTTCGCATTCCAGGATGTCTGGCTCTAGGTGAGTGTGAGTGGTCACACCATTGTAATTATCTGGGTCCTGAAGATTTTTTGTATAGTTCTTCTGTGTATTCTCGCCACCTCTTCTTAATATCTTTGGCTTCTATTAGGTCCATACCATTTCTCTCCTTTAGTGTGCTCATCTTTGCATGAAATGTTTCCTTGGTATCTAATTTTCTTGAAGAGATCTCTAGTCTTTCCCATTCTGTTTTCCTCCATTTCTTTGCACTGATTGATCACTGAGGAAGGCTTTCTCTTTTTTTTAAATTTTAAATATAAATTTATTTATTTTAGTTGGAGGTTAATTACTTTACAATATTGTATTGGTTTTGCCATACATCAACATAAATCTGCCACAGGTATACACGTATTCTCCATCCTTTGACTGTGTGGATCACAATAAACTGTGGAAAATTCTGAAAGAGATGGGAATACCAGACCACCTGACCTGCCTCCTGAGAAATCTGTATGCAAGTCAAAAAGCAACAGTTAGAACTGGACGTGGAACAACAGACTGGTTCCAAATCAGGAAAGGGGTACGTCAAGGCTGCATACTGTCACCCTGCTTATTTGACTTATATGCAGAGTACATCATGAGAAATGCTGGGCTGAATAAAGCACAGGCTGAAATCAAGATTCCTGGGAGAAATATCAATAACCTCAGATTTGCAGATGACACCACCCTTATGGCAAAAAGTGAAGAACTAAAGAGCCCCTTGATAAAAGCGAAAGAGGAGAGTGAAAAAATTGGTTTAAAACTCAACATTCAGAAAACTAAGATCATGGCATCTGGTCCCATCACTTCATGGCAAATAGATGGGGAATCAGTGGAAACAGTGGCAGACTTTATTTTGGGGGGCTCCAAAATCACTGCAGATGGTAACTGCAGCCATGAAATTAAAAGACACTTGCTCCTTGGAAGGAAAGATATGACTAATATAGACAGCATATTAAAAAGCAGAGACATTACTTTGCCAACAAAAGTCATTTAGTCAAAGCTGTGGTTTTTCCAGTAGTAATGTATTGATGTGAGAGTTGGACTATAAAGAAAACTGAACACCAAAGAACTGATGCTTTTGAACTGTGGTGTTGGAGAAGACCCTTGAGAGTCCCTTGGAGAGCAAGGAGATCCAACTAGTCCATCCTAAAGGAAATCAGTCCTGAATAGTCATTGAAAGAACTGATGCTAAAGCTGAAATTCCAATACTTTGGCCATCTGATGTGAAGAACTGACTTATTTGAAAAGACCCTGATGCTGAGAAAGATTGAAGGTGGAAGGAGAAGGGGACGACAGAGGATTTGATGGTTGGATGGCATCACTGACTCAATGGACATGAGTTTGAGTAAACTCTGGGAGTTGGTGATGGACAGGGAAGCCCGGCATGCTGCAGTCCATGGGGTTGCAGAGTTGGACATGACTGAGCAACGAACTGAACTGAAATGCCACCTTGGAATATATCAAGTCTGCATATATTCATGAATCTCTTTCTGGAGTCTCTTTTCTGTTCCACTCACTAATATGTCTATCCCTGTACCAATATGAGGTCATCTTGAAACCTATATTTTTACGTTGACATCTGGTAGGACAGTCTTTCTATTTTGTTCTACATCTTCAAAGTTGTCTTGTCCCTTTCCTCTTCTATGTAAATTTTAAGATCAGTCTGTTTAGTTCCATAAATAGTCATACTTGGGTTTTATTTAGAATTATATTGAACTTATAAACTAATTTGGGAAAAATTTACAACTTTATAATACTGAATCTTCCAATTAAAAAAAAAAACACTTTAAAAATGGGCTGAGAATAGGCTTAGGTAAGAGGTTCAAAAGCATCTTCAGTTTCAGATACCATGCTGGCAAAGAATAACTCAAGTACCAAGAGGGTGAGGCACAAGATATAATTAACATACTAAAAGCTAATAAGTTTTGAGATTATTATTTAGGGAATTAACAACCTAATTTCAGTAGAGACACAAATATTTTTAAACTGATGTTACTCTTCTCTATGCCTTGTTTATACTTCTAACCTAATAATGACATTAAGTATATATGCTTGCTTTCTGGATATGTGTGAATGAAGTTAAAATGAATAATGATAAATAATTTATTTTATTTAACTGCCTTATAGTTTCTCTTCCTCTCCTACTTGCATTACTTATATATTACATGTTTAATGATAGTTAATATTCTATTTCCTGAGAAGGCAATGGAACCTACCCCAGTACTCTTGCCTGGAAACTCCCATGGATGGAGGAGCCTGGTAGGCTGCAGTCCATGGGGTCGCTGAGAGTTGGACACGACTCAGTGACTTCACTTTCACTTTTCACTTTCATGCATTGGAGAAGGCAATGGCAACCCACTCCAGTGTTCTTGCCTGGAGAATCCCAGGGGCGGGGGAGCCTGGTGGGCTGCACAGAGTCGGACATGACTGAAGCGACTTAGCAGCAACAGCAGCAGTAGCAGCAGCAATATTCTATTTCATGTTGAAATATAATTTTAGATTAAAATTTATTAAAACATTGATATTAGATTGGCATTTTTATATTGGCAGTCAGATTGTTAAAAACTCTAGCAATTCACTGTTTACATAAAGATTTAAAAATAATGTTTAATAGTTTGATTTCAAAAATAATGGTTGAGAGACGTTTGTCAGAATTTTTAGCAGCTTCCATATTTTTTGATTATTCATTTGATATATGAGAAATATTTTGTACTTTGAAAGTATATTTTTCCTTGAACATCCATGTTCATTCATTGAAATGAATAGCCAAAATGTGGAGGCAAACTAAAAGTCCATCAGTGGACAATGGACTATTATTCAGCTTTAAAAAAAGAAGGAAAGTGTGTCAAATAACACAATATGGGTGAAAATTAAGGACATCATGCTAAGTGAAATAACCTAACACAAAACTCTATTCTTAATTTTTAAATAAATTATTTTCATCAATTAATCTGATTAATTTACTTCATTTAGTTTCTATGACAAATAACTTAATCAAAATATCAAATTATAAAATTATGGCAAAATATAAAAACATGATATGCTAGACTAGAAATTCAAATCTTTGCCCGACTTTGCCAAATGCAATGCAATAAATGCAGTGTCAACAAGTATATACATACACATACTTTTTTAATTTCTTCTAAAATCTGCTTATTTCCATCATCTAACTAGAAATTTTATATAGAGCAATGTAACTTTGCTTTTCTCTCTTTAAATAGTCTGATTTTAATCACAAAAATATAAAAGCAGGAAAAGAAAATGCCTAAATGTGTTTTAATATTTTGTAATTATGAAAAATATTATAAATTTAGTGAAAGAATGTGAAGTTTCTCAGTCATGTCTGACTCTTTGTGACCCCATGGCCTGTAGATTGCCAGGCTCCTCTGTCCATGGGATTTTCCAGGCAAGAGTACTGGAGTGGGTTGCCATTTCCTTCTCAAGAGGATCTTCCTGACCCAGGGATTGAACCTGTGTCTCCTGCATTATAGGTAGATGCTTTACTGTCTGAGCCACCACGGAAGTCTATTATAAATTTAGGTGCATGATAAATTAAAATAAAGATAAGTGGTTGCATTTGCACATGTTCAATAATTGTTTAACTTGTATGACTGAAATTGCAATAATGATTTATTAAAAATGTGCTTATTTTTTATTTTTAATACCTTTCTAATTTCCTTTCTTCAATTTACCTTTTTTTGGGTAGAGAAAGTTGATAACTGCAAATGTTGTAGCATAACTAGTCTGTATATTTGATATATGTAGGAAAGAAGATTTAAATAAAAATATGCAGTGGATTTTGATTCAGAGATCAATTTTGAAAAAAATGTACAATGTAGCTAGATATATAAGTATAGCTAAGAAATAAGCAATATGATTATCCTTGTCTCTCAAATTAAAAATGAAACAATGCTAAACTTAAGGCTTGTATGAGGTTTAAATGAGATAATATTGCATGTCTAACATGAAGTTTGTTTATTTCATTTTTTCCTTTCTAAAAGCAAATATTTGATTCAATGATTTGGAACTCAGAGTATCATTGCTTATATAAAATGTAGAATAAGTATTATCACTTTTCATTTCAGATTTTCCCATAGGTAAAAGGTGACAATGGAGAGGGCGCTGGCACCCCACTCCAGTACTCTTGCCGGGAAAATCCCATGGATGGAGGAGCCCAGTGGACTGCAGTCTATGGGGTCGCTGAGAGTCAGACATGACTGAAGTGACATAGCAGCAGCAGCAGCAGCAGCAAAAGGTGACAGAAAATAAGTATTTCAATTCTCTAATCCATTACATAAAAATTACTGCTGTAGAAAAAAGTTTTCAATTTATATGATGCACAGGTTACATTTGTTTGTTTACATTTCACTTTTGTTTATCATTCATTTGAAGGGGTTCTATGTGGATCACTGTCTATATGATGTGATAATGAACGAATATTAATAAATCATAAATTATATATGTTTGTGAAAGAAAGCACTTAATCAAATTTTTTACATTCAAATTTAGTAATTATTTCACTCAAAAATTTAAAAAGATTACAGATTCTTATTCTTAAGATATCCCTCTTCTTACACAGATTGCTGCTAAATCAAGGATTTTGTAAGAACAAGCTTTACATGAACTTCAATTATGTTCATGAATCAATTTACCATGTCCCTAAGTTTAATAATCACAACTTTACTTATTACTGTTAATTATTAATATGATTTTTAAATAATGCTAAATATAATACAAATAATAATGTAATATAACATGAGTTGTAAAGTGGCCCTTTGCCCACTGGAAACAACTTGGAGAATTTTAGCAATTGTGAAATAGAAAGAGCCTGGTCCCTGAATGCATACTGAGACCACCATACCCTTCGTAGAATGTCTACTCCCAGGCTGCCTGTCACATGTGAAAACATGCATATACTCTGCTGTTGCCATAGTAAGCTAATATTCTCTTTGGTAACCCTTATTCCTGAAATATCTATCTCTACTTCTTCAGTCAAGACTTTTTTTTTGTATTCAAGCAGTATATAAGATAGCCATTACAAAACAAAAACAAACAAACAAACAAAAAAACAAAAAAATAACCTCAAACCCTCTAAATTCAAAGGCTTTAAAAACCCCAAATCATATAATTCTCACTTACCTTCAGATTTGCAGACAATCAACTTATCTAACTTAGCTAACCTGTGTTGCCCTGTTTATCTCAGCTAAACCCGCTTGCTCCTGGGGATTGGCTCTTCCAGGATGTGTTCATCTGGCTCCCTTATATTCTTCACGGAGTGATGGTAGAGTCTACAAAAGAGCAAGGCCAGTTGTACAAACACATTTCAAGTATCTACTTGTGTTAGATCTACTAACATCCCATTTGTGTTACTGAAAATCATCATCAAAGGAATGAGGGGAAGAAAGTAGACTTTTGTGAGTAATAATCCAACTTTTTAAGAGTCTTTACGTTAATATGAGACGTGACTAAATTTACAACATGTATGCAGTGAAGAGAGCCTCCTCAGAGCTCCAGCTATTTCCAATAAGACCCCTCCCCTGGCTTCCAAACATCAAGGAGAAAGGAAGATGCCCCAGGGTGTTTTGCCATCTTTGCCAGAACTCCTCACCACTTCTTATACCTCTATAAAGGTCATTTGTGTTACTAGGACACTCTGATTGAGGCTGCAAGGATGAATATCAATTTACCCTTTCTTGGAAGAGTCATTTCTAAACATCTTGTGATTAGATGCCCTGATAACGTTTGTTAGAGGCTGTTTTCAACTGATGTTGGTATGGTAAATATATGCACTATCGTGTATTTGTATCCCACTCATGTTGCTGTATTGTTCTTCATCCTGTTGACTATGCCAGTTGTCTCACTGATCCTGTTCCTGATGCCAGTTGTCTCACTGTTCCTGTTCCTGATGCCAGTTGTCTCACTGTTCCTCAATGTGCCCACTGTTCGCAGAACCCAGGGTAGGCAAGGTACAAGCTAAGAGGTTGGAAGAAGCTGCAAGGAGCTGTGGGAGCCGCAGACATGCTTATTCTTTCCTCTCACAGCTGACCCAATGGACACAAGCATGACGCAGCAATAATGGCACGACTTTAGGTGGAGCTCATATGTACACTCGGAGAAGGCAATGGCAGCCCACTGCAGTGCTCTTGCCTGGAGAATCCGAGGGATGGGGGAGCCTGGTGGGCTGCAGTCCATGGGGTCGCTAGGAGTTGGACACGACTGAGCGTCTTCACTTTCACTTTTCACTTTCATGCACTGGAGAAGGTAATGGCAACCCATTCCAGTGTTCTTGCCTGGAGAATCCCAGGGATTCTGGTGGGCTGGCGTCTATGGGGTCACACAGAGTCGGACATGACTGAAGCGACTTAGCAGCAGCAGCATATCTACACGTAGCACACAAAGTACCTGGTGACCAAGACAGTACAACAGCGCTATAGGTGATCTCAGCTGTTACGTAATCATTATTCACAAAACGTGGGGCAAGAAAGAGCGGAGACCTTGGGGTGAGAGAGCCTGACCAGGCCGGCTGGGCTAATCTGCTCTTTCCCTACATATACCAAGTTGTCTGTCTTGGAAGATAGATACTACGTTCCTTTCTCAAACAGACAGTAGATCTACTTATTGATCAGGTATAGAAGTAACCAGTGTGATGATTTTTCCAAAGAAGATCAGGCAGGCTAACTTGGAGCCATATCTAAAGGATTTGCTTTCTTTAAGCTGAGTGTTCCTTAATCATGGTATAAACACAGTACAAGCACGTGTGCCACATGGGTCAATCTTGTCACCCTCAGGAGTCTTGTGGGACGAGAGACACCAGCGTGAACAAGAAGGGCTTGCTGCTTGCTGGATGGTGAGTGATGAAGCTTTTTGCTTTTGATGCAGGAATCTCAAGTGTTCTGCCCGCATCTATGGAACAGCAAAAGGGTAACTTGCTAGCTTACAAATCAAAGAGCCTTCATACTTCACATGCCCTTTATCTTGGTTTGTATCAATTACCAAGATAAACTAGGTCTCACAGGTTATTCCTGATTCTCATTTCCTTAAAGTCAAGTACATGCCCCTTACTAATCTATTTCCCATTTCTTCTGAGCTCTCAAAACACTTCTGCTATGCCCTTAGAAATGCTCCTGCATGTGCGCTAAGTTGCTTCAGTCTCTTTGTGACTCAGTGGAATGTATTTCACCAGTCTCGTCAGACAAAGGGATTCTCCAGGCAAGAATACTGGAGTGGTTGCCATGCCCCTCTCCAGGGGACCTTCCCTAGAAATGCTCCTAGTCCATAGAAAATCCATCATGTTCTGAACCTCTTGCTCTGACTCCTGTCTCTATTTTGAGGATGCTGCTTATTTGTAGTCGGAGCTGATTTTTTTTTTTTTTTCTCCCACAGCATGGAGCTAGAAATAGTGTGGAGATATTCCATTCTTATTGTTGTTTCCAGGCAATTTCCTATTATTCTCCCCTTGCCAATGCAGAAAAAAGAAGTCACCCTCAAATATTATGTCACCAAATAAAACCAACTGCTACTTCTGTTTTTCTAAACCTGCTTTACCTCTCTTTTTTTAAAAAAATTAAGCTATAATTTTTATTTTATGTACCAATTTTGAGTGTACATGTCAATGATTTTTAATAATCACTTAGTAGATTTTCTGTCATGCAATATTACCATAATTCAGTTTTAGAACATTTTATTACTCTAATAAATTGCTAGTTAATAGTTAATGGCCTTGATGTATAGCAGAGGCCAACACAATATTGTAAAGAAATTATCTTCCAGTAAAAAAATATAATTAAAAAATCAAACAAAAATTAGTTAATGTCCTTTCCTCTCCCATTCTCAGTCTACCAGTAATCTATTTTGTGTCTGTATACATTCACATTTTCTAGGCGTTTCCTACAAATGGAATGGTAGAATATACAATCTGTTTAATATTCTTACAATTTACCTAATGTTTCTCAGGTTTATACAAGTGGTAGCATGTCAGTATTTCATTCCTTTCATTGATGAATAGTATTCCATTGTATAGATGTACACACTTTCTTGATCAAATTACCAGTTTATGGACATATGAACTGTTTCTATATATTGGTTATTATGAGTCACTCTACCATCCATATTTGCTTTCAAGTCTTTATGTAGACTGAGTACTTTCGTTTCTCTCATTTAGAAATGCAGGAGTGGAGTTGCTTGGTAACTATATTCTTAATATTTTAAGAAGCTGCCAAACTCTTTTTCAAAGTATCTGTATCACTTTTCAGTCCAACAAGGGATACAGTAGAGTTCCGCTTTATCACATTAGTGTGTGTTAGTTATTATTTCTCATTTTTTGTGGGAGCCATTCTGAAGTGTATGGAAGGTTATCTCATTGTGGTTTTAGTTACCTCTCCTTCTGGGAGTCTTTTTTAAATTCAGTTTACTTTCCTTTGTTCTCTGTAGATTTTAGATTCGTATTATTTTACCAAAACCTTTTCAATAAACTTATTAAGTTTTTAGAGTTTATAAATACACACAGATGTGTTTTTCAGTAACGTGGTCTCTCTGTAACTAGATCTGTTCTCTAAGTTCATAAGCTCAGTTTCATGAATCTGCTGTGTGCCTCTTTTTTATTCCAGTTTACCTGTTAAAGGGCTTCAAATCTACTATTTTGACCCTGTCCAAATTTTTTGCCCTTTTAATGCCCCTTGTCTCCTTCATGTACTCCTGTCCTTTCTTAACTAGTTTTGATTCCAGAGTTTGGAATTTTAACCTGTGTTTTGAAGTATCAATTCCCTTATCACTGCCATGCTTTCTTTTATTCTTCCCCATTTTAAAAATCAATTTTCTATCTACTCCTGAATTCAATTGTTGCTGAAGACAATCACAATCCTGTTTACTGGCTTTATTTAAATTTCTTGATGAGTAGCCTCAAGTGAGCCCTTCGCTCTGCAGAGGACATTGCTCACGTTTCCCTAGGTCATTCATTATCCTGCTAATTTCCATCTCATCCTCTCATCTCACAGCTGCAATAGATTTCTGTCCCATTCTCACCTCCAGCTGATGACTTCACTTCTGGAAAGAGAAGCAATCGCACATAGCATTTCCTCACCTTGCTTGTGAACCACACGTTCTGTGTTCCGGACTATTGTCGCAAGTGAAAAGTCTGTAGTCTTAATAAAAATAACTTCTCCACTTGTGCATATGTTCCCATCCCTTTCATGAGGTGATAATTCCATCCATTTTCCTTATATGCCTTAAAAATTTCCCCTATCTTCAGTTAATCCCCTTACATATGATAATGTTATACATTTTCTCTTTTGGTTTCCCAGGTGGCACTAGTGGAAAAGAACTCATCTGCTAACATAGAAGACATAAAAAGATGTGCGTTTGATCCTTGGGTTGGGAAAATCCCCTGGAGGAGGCCATGACAACCCACTCCAGTATTCTTGCCTGGAGAATCCCATGGACAGAGGAGCCTGTTGGGTTACAGTCCATAGGGTTGCACAGAGTTGGACATGACTGAAGCAACCTAGAATGTGCACATTCCTTCTTTATAAACAAAGGAGAAAACTAACAACCTTCTCTTGATACATTTTGCTATAGCTACTGTCTTTTTGACCTAAACTATCCTTGAATGAGCTATGCACACTCACTGACTATAATGCTTTCTTTCCTCTTTCCTTTTTATTTTAGCTTTTTTTTTTTTTTTGAAGTATACTTGATTTACAATGCTGTGTTGGAAATTTACAATGGTGTGTAGCAAAGTATTTCAGTGTGTGTGTATATAAATATATATTGTTTTTCATATTCTTTACCCTTGCAAGTTATTAAATATTGAATCTAGTTTCCTGTTCTATACAGTAGGCCCTAAAAATAGAGTCCCCATCAGTTCAGTTCAGTCACTCAGTTGTATCTGACTCTTTGCAACCCCATGACTACAGCACACCAGGCTTCCCTGTCCATCACCAACTCCCAAAGTTTACTCAAACTCATGTCCATAAAGTCAGTGATGCCATCCAACCATCTCATACTCCTTGCCCTCTTCCTTCCTTCAATCTTTCTCAGTATCAGGGTCTTTTCCAATGATTTAGTTATTTGCGTCAGGTGGCCAAAGTATTGGAGCTTCAGTTTCAGTATCAGTCCTTCCAATGAATATTGCCTCAATCGTTTCAAAGAATATTCCTTCCAATGAATATTGAAAGAGTCACCATATGATCCAACAGTCCCACTCCTGGACATATATTGGGAGAAAATTCTAATTTGAAAAGAAACATGCACCCTAACATTTATAGCAATGTTGTTTACAATAGCCAAGACATGGGAGCAACCTAAATGTCCATCAACATATGGACACGTAAAATGTGATACACATATACAATGTAATATTACTCAGCCATAAAAAGAATGAAATAATGGCATTTGCAGCAACATGGATGGACCTAGAGATTATCATACTAAGTGAAGTAAGCCAGACAAAGGCAAAAGACAAATATCATATGATATCAACTCTCTGTGGAATCTAAAACTCACTGAAGTTTTTCCTCTCAACAATCTATGGAAAGTACACATGCCAAGACCCCCGGTGATCCACATATTCCTAAGTCCAATGCTTATGTCTTTGTCAATGTTATTGTCATTTAATAGTGCCTTTTCGGAAGCGAAAAAAATGTCGAGTTCTAAGTATATGCCAATTTCCGTGATATATACTTCAACCATGGCCAATCGCAAACTTCCAGCCCAGGGCCAATGAACAGAGTGTGCAGGAGTGCGTGTAACTGACTCTCATTCAGGCTGGAGAGGGCGCACCAGCCCCCAGTGGCTTGGGCACAAGAGATGTTATATCTGCAGCACTTGATGCAACTAGTCACTCACTATTTCTCACTCAACAGTGCTTTTCAGGAGAACCGCTCTCTCCTGGTGTTCCTGTCATGAGAATATGACTTACTCTTCTTAGTCTCTCTTGTTGAACTTGCTCAGACCCTTGACTTCGGAGTGTTGGAGTTCCCTGTTAGTTCTTTTCCATTGCTCTTCTAACTTTAAGATCTGATCAAAGCCCTTGAAGTTAAAGACCCTCTGTAATCTGAATGCCCTGTCAGAATTTCCCTCAGAATGTGTGAGTGTTGTTGTTCAGTCACCCAGTCATGTCTGACTCTTTGCAAGCCAGTGGACTGCAACACGCCAGGCCTGTGTGAATGCGTGTGTCCAATTATGAACTCAGTATCTTCCCCTGGGTAGCTAAAACTGAACACATCCAGTGTTAAACCCTACACATTTCTTTTCCAAACCTGTTCTAACCTGAATATTTTTGACTCTTCCAGTTCCTTGGTTCAGTGTCTGGATATCATTGCTGTCTCTTTCCCACGTCTACCTTCTGCTTCTCTCATGCCCACATCAGCAATCCTGTGGTCTTTGCTTTTGGACTACTAAGCATCTCCACATTCAGAACCGACTGCTCCTCATCATCTCCATCACAGCGCTCCTGCCCCAAGTCATCATTATATTCTACATTCATTACTTCAGTGTACCTTTCAATTTTACCGCTTTTACCTTTTCCTCCATAAGAGAAACAGAAACTACTCAAAAAATAGAAGTAAAGACCAAAGTGTTCATTAGAATAGTACATCCTGTTACATCACTGTTCTATTGAGATCTTTAAAATGGCTCTGAAGCTCATTCAAAGCTAAGTTTTTACATTGCCCTACAAATTTCTCTGTGGCTGGACCCTCTCAGTCTGGAAACCTCTCTTGCTTTCACTCTCTCCTCCACTGACTCAGCTCCAATCAAATCAGCTCTTTGTTGCTCAAAGCGTACTCTCCTTTTAGGGCCTGAAATTTCTTCCCCTCTACATCCCATGGTTCCCTTGCTTGCTTCCATAAGATATTTTCTCAAATATCAGATTCTCAGTGACACGTGCCCTAACCACAATTTAAAATTTCCACACATCTCTACCATAACTCTTGACACTTTCTAATATAGCACACAACACACAACCATACACACATGTGCATGTATGCGTACATATTTTAAAATAATTTTGGTTTCATTCTACCCAAATATAAGTACTATATCATCAGATATGTTTCATTTTTATTCTTTTGTTTACTGATGTATCCTGAGCATCTAGAAGAATACCTGGACTTTGTAACATAATATAGGAACTCACAAAAAATTGGCTGAGGCACTAAAAATAGAATAATTCACTACCTATTAATCACTAGCTATGTTTCCAGGACTTTGATCAATGCTATGGTTTTTATCTTACATGATTGTTACAAATAAATAGTGTATAGTATAGGGGTTTAATTTTAGTTCTGTCTGCCTATCCACAAACATACAATAAAAATATGTTCCTTGACCTTCCATAATTCTATATTAGCTTATTCACTAGTCCCATATGATCATTTCTGTTTGTGTTTATAACTGTCTTATTTTACTGCATATTCTGAAATTTAAATTAATTTTGTTTTAATTCTGGGATGAAGAGACCAAGTTGATTTTCATAGGGTCTAGTCGGTTTTCATCAAGTTTAATATAATCTCACTCTTAAAGTCTCCCTGCATAGGCAAGAATAGCTCTCTTTGAGACTCAATATCTCAGCAGTTTAATATTTCAACACCAAGCATTGATTTAATTTGCAGGTACATCTATCCTGAAAAGATGAATATTTGTCTAAACTTTAAATCTTCTAATTCAGAAATCCATCCCAGATATTCTTCAAAGTAGAGGTCAAAAAGCTCTGTAATTTCTAGAGACTGCAAATCTGGGATGTTTTATTTTTTGTTTCTTTATCTACAAACTTGATCNGTATCACTTTTCAGTCCAACAAGGGATACAGTAGAGTTCCGCTTTATCACATTAGTGTGTGTTAGTTATTATTTCTCATTTTTTGTGGGAGCCATTCTGAAGTGTATGGAAGGTTATCTCATTGTGGTTTTAGTTACCTCTCCTTCTGGGAGTCTTTTTTAAATTCAGTTTACTTTCCTTTGTTCTCTGTAGATTTTAGATTCGTATTATTTTACCAAAACCTTTTCAATAAACTTATTAAGTTTTTAGAGTTTATAAATACACACAGATGTGTTTTTCAGTAACGTGGTCTCTCTGTAACTAGATCTGTTCTCTAAGTTCATAAGCTCAGTTTCATGAATCTGCTGTGTGCCTCTTTTTTATTCCAGTTTACCTGTTAAAGGGCTTCAAATCTACTATTTTGACCCTGTCCAAATTTTTTGCCCTTTTAATGCCCCTTGTCTCCTTCATGTACTCCTGTCCTTTCTTAACTAGTTTTGATTCCAGAGTTTGGAATTTTAACCTGTGTTTTGAAGTATCAATTCCCTTATCACTGCCATGCTTTCTTTTATTCTTCCCCATTTTAAAAATCAATTTTCTATCTACTCCTGAATTCAATTGTTGCTGAAGACAATCACAATCCTGTTTACTGGCTTTATTTAAATTTCTTGATGAGTAGCCTCAAGTGAGCCCTTCGCTCTGCAGAGGACATTGCTCACGTTTCCCTAGGTCATTCATTATCCTGCTAATTTCCATCTCATCCTCTCATCTCACAGCTGCAATAGATTTCTGTCCCATTCTCACCTCCAGCTGATGACTTCACTTCTGGAAAGAGAAGCAATCGCACATAGCATTTCCTCACCTTGCTTGTGAACCACACGTTCTGTGTTCCGGACTATTGTCGCAAGTGAAAAGTCTGTAGTCTTAATAAAAATAACTTCTCCACTTGTGCATATGTTCCCATCCCTTTCATGAGGTGATAATTCCATCCATTTTCCTTATATGCCTTAAAAATTTCCCCTATCTTCAGTTAATCCCCTTACATATGATAATGTTATACATTTTCTCTTTTGGTTTCCCAGGTGGCACTAGTGGAAAAGAACTCATCTGCTAACATAGAAGACATAAAAAGATGTGCGTTTGATCCTTGGGTTGGGAAAATCCCCTGGAGGAGGCCATGACAACCCACTCCAGTATTCTTGCCTGGAGAATCCCATGGACAGAGGAGCCTGTTGGGTTACAGTCCATAGGGTTGCACAGAGTTGGACATGACTGAAGCAACCTAGAATGTGCACATTCCTTCTTTATAAACAAAGGAGAAAACTAACAACCTTCTCTTGATACATTTTGCTATAGCTACTGTCTTTTTGACCTAAACTATCCTTGAATGAGCTATGCACACTCACTGACTATAATGCTTTCTTTCCTCTTTCCTTTTTATTTTAGCTTTTTTTTTTTTTTTGAAGTATACTTGATTTACAATGCTGTGTTGGAAATTTACAATGGTGTGTAGCAAAGTATTTCAGTGTGTGTGTATATAAATATATATTGTTTTTCATATTCTTTACCCTTGCAAGTTATTAAATATTGAATCTAGTTTCCTGTTCTATACAGTAGGCCCTAAAAATAGAGTCCCCATCAGTTCAGTTCAGTCACTCAGTTGTATCTGACTCTTTGCAACCCCATGACTACAGCACACCAGGCTTCCCTGTCCATCACCAACTCCCAAAGTTTACTCAAACTCATGTCCATAAAGTCAGTGATGCCATCCAACCATCTCATACTCCTTGCCCTCTTCCTTCCTTCAATCTTTCTCAGTATCAGGGTCTTTTCCAATGATTTAGTTATTTGCGTCAGGTGGCCAAAGTATTGGAGCTTCAGTTTCAGTATCAGTCCTTCCAATGAATATTGCCTCAATCGTTTCAAAGAATATTCCTTCCAATGAATATTGAAAGAGTCACCATATGATCCAACAGTCCCACTCCTGGACATATATTGGGAGAAAATTCTAATTTGAAAAGAAACATGCACCCTAACATTTATAGCAATGTTGTTTACAATAGCCAAGACATGGGAGCAACCTAAATGTCCATCAACATATGGACACGTAAAATGTGATACACATATACAATGTAATATTACTCAGCCATAAAAAGAATGAAATAATGGCATTTGCAGCAACATGGATGGACCTAGAGATTATCATACTAAGTGAAGTAAGCCAGACAAAGGCAAAAGACAAATATCATATGATATCAACTCTCTGTGGAATCTAAAACTCACTGAAGTTTTTCCTCTCAACAATCTATGGAAAGTACACATGCCAAGACCCCCGGTGATCCACATATTCCTAAGTCCAATGCTTATGTCTTTGTCAATGTTATTGTCATTTAATAGTGCCTTTTCGGAAGCGAAAAAAATGTCGAGTTCTAAGTATATGCCAATTTCCGTGATATATACTTCAACCATGGCCAATCGCAAACTTCCAGCCCAGGGCCAATGAACAGAGTGTGCAGGAGTGCGTGTAACTGACTCTCATTCAGGCTGGAGAGGGCGCACCAGCCCCCAGTGGCTTGGGCACAAGAGATGTTATATCTGCAGCACTTGATGCAACTAGTCACTCACTATTTCTCACTCAACAGTGCTTTTCAGGAGAACCGCTCTCTCCTGGTGTTCCTGTCATGAGAATATGACTTACTCTTCTTAGTCTCTCTTGTTGAACTTGCTCAGACCCTTGACTTCGGAGTGTTGGAGTTCCCTGTTAGTTCTTTTCCATTGCTCTTCTAACTTTAAGATCTGATCAAAGCCCTTGAAGTTAAAGACCCTCTGTAATCTGAATGCCCTGTCAGAATTTCCCTCAGAATGTGTGAGTGTTGTTGTTCAGTCACCCAGTCATGTCTGACTCTTTGCAAGCCAGTGGACTGCAACACGCCAGGCCTGTGTGAATGCGTGTGTCCAATTATGAACTCAGTATCTTCCCCTGGGTAGCTAAAACTGAACACATCCAGTGTTAAACCCTACACATTTCTTTTCCAAACCTGTTCTAACCTGAATATTTTTGACTCTTCCAGTTCCTTGGTTCAGTGTCTGGATATCATTGCTGTCTCTTTCCCACGTCTACCTTCTGCTTCTCTCATGCCCACATCAGCAATCCTGTGGTCTTTGCTTTTGGACTACTAAGCATCTCCACATTCAGAACCGACTGCTCCTCATCATCTCCATCACAGCGCTCCTGCCCCAAGTCATCATTATATTCTACATTCATTACTTCAGTGTACCTTTCAATTTTACCGCTTTTACCTTTTCCTCCATAAGAGAAACAGAAACTACTCAAAAAATAGAAGTAAAGACCAAAGTGTTCATTAGAATAGTACATCCTGTTACATCACTGTTCTATTGAGATCTTTAAAATGGCTCTGAAGCTCATTCAAAGCTAAGTTTTTACATTGCCCTACAAATTTCTCTGTGGCTGGACCCTCTCAGTCTGGAAACCTCTCTTGCTTTCACTCTCTCCTCCACTGACTCAGCTCCAATCAAATCAGCTCTTTGTTGCTCAAAGCGTACTCTCCTTTTAGGGCCTGAAATTTCTTCCCCTCTACATCCCATGGTTCCCTTGCTTGCTTCCATAAGATATTTTCTCAAATATCAGATTCTCAGTGACACGTGCCCTAACCACAATTTAAAATTTCCACACATCTCTACCATAACTCTTGACACTTTCTAATATAGCACACAACACACAACCATACACACATGTGCATGTATGCGTACATATTTTAAAATAATTTTGGTTTCATTCTACCCAAATATAAGTACTATATCATCAGATATGTTTCATTTTTATTCTTTTGTTTACTGATGTATCCTGAGCATCTAGAAGAATACCTGGACTTTGTAACATAATATAGGAACTCACAAAAAATTGGCTGAGGCACTAAAAATAGAATAATTCACTACCTATTAATCACTAGCTATGTTTCCAGGACTTTGATCAATGCTATGGTTTTTATCTTACATGATTGTTACAAATAAATAGTGTATAGTATAGGGGTTTAATTTTAGTTCTGTCTGCCTATCCACAAACATACAATAAAAATATGTTCCTTGACCTTCCATAATTCTATATTAGCTTATTCACTAGTCCCATATGATCATTTCTGTTTGTGTTTATAACTGTCTTATTTTACTGCATATTCTGAAATTTAAATTAATTTTGTTTTAATTCTGGGATGAAGAGACCAAGTTGATTTTCATAGGGTCTAGTCGGTTTTCATCAAGTTTAATATAATCTCACTCTTAAAGTCTCCCTGCATAGGCAAGAATAGCTCTCTTTGAGACTCAATATCTCAGCAGTTTAATATTTCAACACCAAGCATTGATTTAATTTGCAGGTACATCTATCCTGAAAAGATGAATATTTGTCTAAACTTTAAATCTTCTAATTCAGAAATCCATCCCAGATATTCTTCAAAGTAGAGGTCAAAAAGCTCTGTAATTTCTAGAGACTGCAAATCTGGGATGTTTTATTTTTTGTTTCTTTATCTACAAACTTGATCTTGTTCTCATTAGCTTCTCTGTATATATGTTGGTGAGAAGCATATTAAGAAAAGATAAAATTTGAGTTAGCAAATCTCTCTGGCTATACAGAAGTAGAAGACCTTATGGTCTAGCATTGTTTAAAAGCTATAGTTCCTTGAATCCAAGGTTAAACAAAGTTTAATGGCAAAAATATATTATTATTTTTTTCATGACTCAAAAGTTATGGTTTTTAATTATACTGGAGAAAATATGGTTTAATAAAAAAAATTTTTTTGGTTTGTTTGTGTGTTGTTAATCATGCATATTCCAAGAGCTTATGTTACTTCCTGGAAGAAAAACATGTTCTTAGAGATGTTGATTCTTCCAGGCTGCAAGATACAAGTTTGTAACATTGTTGAACATTCTATTAACTGGCTAGAAGGGGAAAATAATATATAAATACAGGGAAAGTAAATTAATGTGGAAGAGAATATAGAGAAAGAGGAGAAAATCTGAAGGTAAGAAGAGAAAATAGGAATGGGATATAGGAGCGAGGTAACGCAATCCTTATAACATATTTTTCTCCAATCCTTTCCCCTTTGAATCTGTGCTTTTCTCTTTTTCTATGCACAGCTTTTAACCTTAAGAGGATGACACAAAATATATTTCTAGAGAAACTGCCATTAAACAAGTCATACATCGCAAAACCCAAACTAAAAATAAGGACAACAACACATAGACTTTTACAACAAAGGAGCTTACACAATTATTGTTTTATATTCTCTTGCTGTGAATGGACAAAATGAAGAGAAAAATTTCATGGGCAATGGTGATATAAACAGAGGCAATGCAAAGTGGAAAACATAAAGGATATAGTCAGAAGAAAATGCAATGGTAGAAACCAAGTCCACAGAATACTGCAGGGAAGGGGAGAGGAAGAAGGACTTACCGAAATGTAATATGGCAAACATTAATAGGTCATAGGCCAATGATTTGTAAGAGATTATGTTAAAGGTTAAACTAGCTCTGACTTCGTAATTCCTGTAATTCTTGTAACATGCATTCATTTTAAATTTGATTAAATGTTTCGTTGGCTCACTCTTCATATAGTCATTTATTCACTACTTACTAATTAATTCAAGATATATTCTTAAACAACAGAAAAAACAGTTTCATAAACCACGTACTTGGCTAAATATGAGAGACATGAATGGAAAAAGCAGAAGAGATTCTGGTTCATGTGTAAGTAAATAAATAAATAAATTCACATAACCATAAAAGTTATAAAGAAATGAATTATGTATTAAGATTGAAAGAAATTAAAGATGTATAACACTTTAAATAGGATATTCTGAGAAATCAAAACTGCTGACTTTTTATTTTATTTTATTTTTACATTACCCTTCTTAAGCCAGGACTTATGATAAATGGTAACTACAAATGTGCAAAAGATCAAAATGAAAAAAACCTGATGTGGGTCAATAGTAATTCAAGTGTAACAATTTTTACCACCTACCACCTCTGTGACGGCTGTTAAAAAAAAAAAACAAAAAAAAAACACTTCAGAACAATAGTTAAAATGATGTAAAATTAGCTTGTGCATGTTACATAATAAAATTTTTTGCAATTTGAATTCGTGTTTTTATATTGTAGCATATCTCCTTATTTTACTGAGAGTATTCATTATGAAATAAAATATTGATAATTTTATGGCTGCTTAAGTATGTTCATAATGCTATGTTTTTAAATCTTAGAAATTTTCTTAAGAGGAATTATACAAAAATAAGTATGAAAACATTCAAAAGTGACATTGGGAAATTATGCTGAGGAAAGGGGGAAAAAAGGAATCTTTGGATTCACATTTTTTAGAAATATAAGAAAATCTATTATGTAGAAGGAGAAAATTTGGAATCAAGCTTTGGTGTGTTTTTGATGTAACCTAGGTTTTGGTTAGCCAAAAAAAAAAGAGTTTACTTATCATAAGGCACAGTTTCTAAGTTTTTGTAGTAGAATATAGTTATTAAAGTTGCTATTATTTACAATGTTAAATTTCCCTTTCCTTAAATGCTTAAATTAAAAAAAGTCACTTTTCCTAAATATGTTCTTTAACATCAGTCAGCCATGTCCCCACCAACCTTATCATAACTGCAGTTCCCATTTAAAGTCATGTAAGTGTTATCTGTGGGCAAGAATCTCTTAGAAGAAATGGAGTAGCCCTGATAGTCAACAAAAGAGTCTGAAATGCAGTACTTGGGTGCAATCTCAGAAGCAACAGAATGATTTTTGTCCGTTACCAAAGCAAGCCATTCAATATCACAATAATCCAAGTCTCAAAGTCTATGCCCCAACCACTAATGCTAGAGATGCTGAAGTTGGACTGTTCTATGAAGACCTAAAAGACCTTCTAGTACTAAAACCCCAAAAAGGTGTCCTTTTCATCATAGGGGACTGGAATACAAACGTAGGAAGTCAGACATACCTGGAGTAACAGGCAAATTTGGTCTTGGAGTACAGAATGAAACAGGGCAAAGACTAACAGAGTTTGTCAAGAAAACACTCTGATCATAGCAAATACCCTCTTCCAACAACACAAGAGAAGACTCTACACATGGACATCACTAGATGGTAAACACCGAAATCAAATTGATTATATTCTTTGCAGCCAAAGATAGAGAAGGTCTATACAGTCAGCAAAAACAAGACAGGGAGCTGACTGGCTCAGATCACAAACTCCTTATAGTCAAATTCAGATTTAAATTGAAGAAAGTAGGGAAAACCACTAGACCATTCAGGTATGACCTAAATCAAATCCCTTATGATCACACAGTGGAAGTGACAAATAAATTCAAGGGATTAGATATGATAGAAAGAGTGCCTGAAGAACTATAGACAAACATTCCTGATATTGTACAGGAAGCAGGGATCAAGACTATACCAAAAAGAAAAAGAAATGCAAAATGGTTGTCTGAGGAGGCCTTACAAATGGCTGAGAAAAGAATTGAAAGGAAAATGAGAAAAAGAAACATATACTTATTTAAATGCAGAGTCCCAAGAATAGCAAGGAGACATAAGAAAGCCTTCCTCAGTGATCAGTGCAAAGGAATAGAGGAAAACAATAGAATGAGAAAGACTGGAGACCTCTTCAAGGAAATTAGAGACACCAAGGGAATATTTCATGCAAAGATGTTTACAATAAAGGACAGATATGGTATGGACCTAAGAGAAGCAAAAGATATTAAGAAGAAGGGGCAAGAACGCACAGAACTATACAAAAAAAAAAAAAAAAAAAAACTTCATGAACAAGATAATCAAAATGGCTAGATTACTCCCCTACAGCCAGCAATGGTGGAATGTGAGGTTGAGTGGGCCTTAGAAGCATCACTACAAACAAAGCTAGTGGAGGTGATGGAATTCTAGTGGAGCTTAATCAAATCCTAAAAGATGATGCGGTGAAAGTGCTGCACTCAATATGCCAGCAAATCTGGAAAATTTAGCAGTGGCTACAGGACTGGAAAGGTCAGTTTTCCTCCCAATCCCAAAGAAAGGCAATGCCAAAGTATGCTCAAACTACCGCACAATTGCACTCATCTCACATGCTAGTAAAGTAATGCTCAAAATTCTTCAAGTCAGGCTTCAACAGTGTGTGAACCATGGATTTCCAGATGCTCAAGCTGAATTTAGAAAAGGCAGAGGAACCAGAGATCAACTTGCCAACATCTGTTGGATCATTGAGAAGACAGAATACCAGAACAAACATCTACTTCTGCATGATTGATTACACCAAAGCCTTTGTCTGTGTGGATCACAAGAAACCATAGAAAATTCTGAAAGAGATGGGAATACCAGACCACCTTATCTGCCTCCTGATAAATCTGCATGCAAGTCAAGAAGCAACAATTAGAAATGGACATGGAACAACAGACTGGTTCCAAATTGGGAAAGGAATATGTCAAGGCTATATACTGTCACCCTGCTTACTTAACTTATATGCAGAGTACATCATAAGAAACACTGGGCTGGGTGAAGTGCAAGCAGGAATCAAGCATGCCAGGGGAAATATCAATAACCTCAGATATGCAGATGATACCACTCTTATGACAAAAAGTGAAGAAGAACTAAAGAGCCTCTTGATGAAAGTGAAAGAGGAGAGTGAAAACGTTGGCTTAAACCTCAACATTCAAAAACTAAAGATAATGGCTTCTAGTCCCATCACTTCATTGCAAATAGATGAGGAAACAGTGGAAACAGTGACAGACTTTATTTATTTATTTTTTTTTGGCAAGTGGAGGCTCCAAAATCACTGCAGATGGTGACTGCAGCCTTGAAATTCAAAGATGCTTGTTCCTTAGAAGAGAATCTTTTACCAACCTAGACAGCATATTAAAAAGCAGACATTACTTTGCTGACAAAGGTCCATCTAGTCAAAGCTATTTTTTCCAGTAGTCATGTATGTATGTGAGAGTTGGACTATAAAGAAAGCTGATCACAGAAGAATTGATGCTTTTGACCTGTGGTGTTGGAGAAGACTCTTCAATATCCCTTGGACTGCAAGATCAAACCAGTCAATCCTAAAGAAAAACAGTCCTGAATGTTCATTGAAAGGACTGATGCTGAAGCTGAAACTCCAATATTTCAGCCACCTGATGTGAAGAACTGACTCACTGGAAAAGAGCCTGATGCTGGGAAGATTGAAGGCAGGAGAAGAAGGGGATAACAAAGGATGAGATGGTTGGATGGTATCACCAACTCAATGACATGAATTTGAGCAAGCTCTGGGAGTTCGTGATGGACACGGGAGCCTGGCATGCTGCAGTCCATGGAGTCCCAAAGAATCAGACAGGACTAAGCAACTGAAGAAGGCTGAGTGCCGAAGAATTGATGCTTTTGAACTGTGGGGTTGGAGAAGACTCTTGAGAGTCCCTTGGACTGCAAGGAAATCCAACCAGTCCATTCTGAAGATCAGCCCTGGGATTTCTTTGGAAGGAATGATGCTAGAGCTGAAACTCCAGTACTTTGGCCACCTCATGCGAAGAGTTGACTCCTTGGAAAAGACTCTGATTCTGGGAGGGATTGGGGGCAGGAGGAGAAGGGGATGACAGAGGATGAGATGGCTGGATGGCATCACCGACTTGATGGACGTGAGACTGAGTGAACTCTGGGAGATGGTGATGGACAGGGAAGCCTGGCGTGCTGTGATTCATGGGGTTGCAAAGAGTCAGACACGACTGAGCAACTGAAATGAACTTAACTGAAGCAACTGAGCTGAACTGAAGTGTTATTTATTTGTTCTCTTTTCTCATGTATTGAATCCTTGGATTACTAAATATACATCTATTATAAAGCTCAAGTTTCCACTGTTAGTTGTGATGAAAATTCAGATTATGCTATTGATTGTTTTGAAGATAAAGATGACATCCTATAAGTGTATGTTTTAACTCTTGATGAAGATTGTGCCAATGGTAAAGAACTCACCAGATAATGCATGAGATATAAGAGATGTGGGTTCAGTTCCTGGGTTGGGAAGATCCCCGGGAGGAGAGCATGGCAACCACTGCAATACTCTTGCCTGGAGAAGTCCATGGACAGAGGAGCCTGGTGGGCTACAGTCCGTAGGGATGCAAACAGCTGGACACAAGTGAAATGACTTAGCCTACAAGTGCCGAGTACTCAGTGATTCTATGCTGTCTGCTCTTAAGATAAGCAATGTGTATTCCTATACTCATGGATTAGAATGTATTTGTTACAATGAGTAAGCCCCTACTGCCTTTCATAGAGGTTAAAATAATGAGATAAGGGACAGGTGGTAGAAATCTGTAAGTCTGATTTCTTAAAGATGGTTATCAGCTAAGTTGGAAAAGTTTTAATAGGGAAAGATACAGACAGAAACGCAGAAGTGTACTTTTTCCCTTCTTTTACACATTTTTAAATTAAAAAAAATGAGAAAATATTTGGAACTCTTGGGTATTTTGTGAATGATAGTTTTTTTCTGTGGATTGGGCAACAGATGGTCAAAATATGATGAGGTATCTATATGCTAGGAGAGCTGGTTTGTGATGAAATCAAATCTACAGTTAAAAGGAAATGAAAGCTTCCACGTTAAATTTGGAAAAGAATGATATTCTCCTGAATCTAATATGCTCTCTGTAGCCCAATAGGGCACATCTTGAATACTAGTTCTAACAGTGAGAGATTCCCAAATAAATGAGATATGAATAAATTTTTCAAAAATACTCAAGATACTTAGACAAATTTCTATAGGTTGCTGAGTAATCTAAATGTTTTTTCCCTTTATCTCTTTCCTTATCCATAGTAATTCACTTGACCTTAGCCAAAAGGCTGAGAAGCGATTCTCTGGTAATTCAGAACCAAAAGGAATTAAATAAATTTCTTGCTATTGTCCAGATTGCAATAGAAACACTGGCTTCTCTTAAAAGTTGTTTTGTTTTCTGTGGAAGGAGGAAAAAGCACACAAGTCACTGAGGCTTATGTTTCATGGAAGACAGACAATTTAAATCAATATCGATAGTGTGTGTAGTGGCTCTGGGTGCTTTAAATTCTACTTTCTATACCCTGTCTTTGCAAGTCTACTTTTACTTTTAAGAAATGATTAGATCTAAGGCAGTCCTGTATCCATTTGGAGATGGATCTATATGTGTCCCTGAGGGCTGAACTGAGGTCTGTAGAAATCATACCTTCAACCCAAAAGGTACGATGCCTTTTGTGACAGATGCTTTGAAGTCTTCCCTCAATCTTTCTTTAAAGAGAAAAAGTTCAAACACTTTTTTTTTTCTTTATTCAGAGTTGAGTTTAAAAGTTTACCTGATCATAAGATGGGAAGTAGGAAAAATTATTATTTTTTTCCTAATGACGTTGGTTTCTCTTTGAAGTCCAGCTTCTAGACAAGTCGCATCAATATCAAAGAATCCATAAGCCGATTCAGTAAAGCTCAGATTGGAAATACTGGGATAAGTCAGTTTTCTGTCTCTAAGCTCATAAAAGTTAGCAAAATCCTGATGGTGCTTAGTATTTTAATTAACAATAGCCGAATTGTATTTTTGTTATTAGCATCATTAAATAAATATTTTATAGATCAAGATATTTAGTTGGAAAGAAACTAGATTGTCACGTTAACTAAAGCCTTTTATCCTTGGTTTCTTTTATTTTTTCTAAAGTCTGCAGATGTGAGTCAAGCTCTTCTACTTCCAGGAAACATGAAATCTAGAAGCAGAAATCGGACTTTAATGCCAAATTGTACTAACAACTTTTAGTATTGGTCAGTTTGCTTATATTTGAAAAACCTAAATCAAAATGTCAACTTATTAAAATTCCAATATGTATTATTTAAGATTTGCTGCAACATTTTAGAAGATATCACTGCATATGTGTGTGTTCATACCTGTCCCACTCTTTGTGACCCCATGGACTGTAGCCCTCCAGGCTCCTCCATCCATGGGATTTTCCATGCAAGAATACTGAAGTGGGTTGCTATTTTCTTCTCCAGGTTATCTTCCCAACCTGGGGATTGAACCCATGTCTCTGTCCCTCCTGAATTGACAGGTGAATTCTTTACCACTGCATCACCTGGCCCTAGTGTCAATGGGTAAACCCATGTGCACCCATAATTAGAAAGAAAATTTCAAGGTCTTGAAGTTAACAATTGAAATTTAAACTAGATATAGTTTAATGCAAATATTGACATTGTTTCCACAGTACAATGACTTTCTCAAGCAGCTTTAGTTTTCTACCCTTTTTTTTTTCTTTTTTTTTTTTTGAGTTTTCTCAGCCTGTCTTACTGGTATTTTCTTCATATTGATGTGACATAGCAAAAAGCTTTAAAATTGGCTTCAAAAAATAAAAGTTAAAATATTGGCACAAAACACTTGACGAATAGTGAAATAGAAGTGTGTAGATATCTGTAGCTCAACAAAGGCAGTGAGAACACTGATAAAATATGTCAAAAGAAACCTTTTTCAGAACCTTATTATTTAACCACAACCTTGCAGCAATTCTTTCATCATCTAGTCAAGAAAATCAGATAAATCTGGATAAGAAATCAAGTTTTGTGTCATTTATGTTTGCTCTATTCCTATCCCTCTTGCCCCCAGGCTCTGTGGCAGTCTTAAAAACCACCAGCAAGGCGATGGCACCCCACTCTAGTACTCTTGCCTGGAAAATCCTATGGATGGAAAAGCCTGGTGGGCTACAGTCCAGTCGGACACGACTGAGCGACTTCACTTTCACTTTTCACTTTCATGCATTGGAGAAGGAAATGGCAACCCACCCCAGTGTTCTTGCCTGGAGAATCCCAGGGACGGCAGAGCTTGGTGGGCTACCGTCTATGCGGTTGCACAGAGTCAGACACGACTGAAGCAACTTAGCAGCAGCTCCTAGATGGAACAGAATGTTTTTGGATTTCCCTCAAAAATCTAATCCCCTGAGATCTGTCACTATTTAATCTGTCTAGCAGCTCCTTGGAACTGTTTATGGGACTTTTTTTACCTCAGAGATCACTAAATGAAGAAAACCCTACCTCCAGGGCATTTGTAAAAAACACAATCAGTGGAGCTCCTTCACCACTGCAGGGTGTATCTTAGGCAACACTAACAGCCGGGACAAACATAAGCTGGTCAAAATCATAAAAGGAAAATTTTGAGAATGAGATATCCTCAAAGGCTTTGAAAGGCTCCAACAATATCCAAAGATACATAAACTCATTCATATGTGTGGGGTTGTATACATTCTCAGGAAAGACGAAAAATATTTAAACTGTTCACTTCTGACTGATCTTGAAGCTGTGTACAAGTAGAAAGTCATGGCTGAGACAGAGAAGTAAGCTGCCTGCCTGGGTGTTGAAGGCATGACTCAACACACACAGAACCCCTTAGAAAATGGTGAGAGACTTACTGGTTCGAGGAATTTTCCTAAAAGATCTAGCTAATCTTTCATGAACAAGTAACCTAACTGAACAGTGACTTCACTGGCCACCTTCAAACAAAAATACACTTTTTAGAGCTAGTTTAGTAATGACAATAAACAAGCAAACAGATGGAAAAAACAGCTGACCCTAGGTGTGATCAAATGTGATTTCCAGAATACTTTACAAACTTTCATGAGTTTATAATATATCAAATTGTAATTTATATGTTGATCTCAGTACAAAGGCTGAAGAAGAAATGGAGCTATATGGGAACAGTTTTTTTTTTATATTATTAAAATTTACTTAATTTAAATAGATTATTTTAAGACACCATGGTACTTGTAGTTTTGAGGAGAACCACTAAAATGTAACTCCAAAGAATACATTAAAAGCAACAGCAAAGGCCCTAAAATGCAATACTGAGAATTTTTTATTTAACACAAAATAAGACAGTGATAGGTGAAGAATAGGTGAATAAAAACCAATGAAAAGACATAAAACAACAGCAAAAAATAGCAAAATGGGATATTTCATACCTTATCAGTAAATATATTAAAAATAAGAGGATTGAAATTACAATATAAAAGTGGAGATAGGTAGAATAATAAAAAATAAATGCACCAAGCATTCGATATCTATGCTGGGAAATATTTCTTATTTAAAGACATCAATAGATTGACAATGGAAAGAAAGAAAAGACTGATCATGAAACAAATGAGAAGAGAGCATGAATCACTGTGACATTAGACAAAATGGACACTAAGGCCAAAATTCTTACTAAAGATAAAGAAGAAACTTTATGATAATGAAGGGTCAATCCTTCACAAAGATATAATGATTATAATTACATATTCACCTATCAACAAAACTGCTGAAAATCTGATAGAATTGAAAAGAGAAATAGACAATTCATCAATAATGGTTGGATGATTTAACATACCTCTTCCAATAATGGAGAAAATAACTAGGCAAAATAAAGAAATACAAGACTTTAATGGCACAATCAGCCAACTTGAAGAGATATCTTTAATACATCAACTAATGACAGAATACAGATTTATCTTGAGAATACATGAAATTGTCTTCAGGATAGACCGTATGTTAGGCCAACAAACGTAAGTAATTATGCAAGGACTGAAATTATGTGAAGTATGTTTTCTGGGAAAAGCATAACTAAATGAGAAATCTCTAAGGGAAAGAAATTCAGGAAACTCATCCATATTTGGAGATAAAACTGATACCCTATGGTGTTGGATCTGTGCTCTCAGAAGATTTAGCTTTGGGACCAGGGACCAGGCTTGATCACTCAAGAGCTTTTGAGTAAATTAAAGTGAAAAAGAGACAGAGAAACCTTCTGACACAGACATCAGAAGGGGGATGGAGAATGTCCCCCCTGTTAGTCTCAGCACGGATGCTATATACTTTTCAATTTATATTAACAATAAATCAAAATAATGTCTCAAGGTTCTAAAGATCTTACTAGACCCACTCCAACAATTTACATTTTAAGATGACAGGATTAGAACTAATAACAGAAAGATCTTACCAGACTCACTCCCATTTTAAGATAACAGAAGGTTTTCAAGAAGGAAAAACTGTCCTAATGCAGGATACATTGTTGTATAATCCTTAGTACAGAGTTTAAGCTGAGTTGTTTTGTTGTGTAATCATCAGCTCCAGGCTTAAAGAAAAAAGCGTTTTATGTGACTAAGACTAAGGAATGTAGAAAAAAGACGTTTGCCCTTTACTCCTCCTTGAGAATTCCTGACCCCTATCTCCTCCTTGAGAGCCCCCAGACCCCTTTCTCCTCCTCAGGGACCCCAGACTTCTTATTAAGCTGCCTAGGAACTGACTCTTTCAAAACAACACACTCCTTAACCAATTAATGTTTTCCAGGGGTCATGGTAGCGTGCTAAGGTAATGGATATGAGATTCTTATTTTCAGTTAATGAAAGTATTGCAAAATAAGAGAGTGGTGATGACTGCGCAACTCTGAATATTCTAAAAACCACTGAGTTGTACAAATCAAAAAGGTAAATTTTATGTTATATAAGCTATATCTTAATTACATACATTTGTTGTCTAGTCGATCTGTAAGAATGTATTTTGTAGTATAAGAGACTTTCCAAACTGCCCCAGGGTTATCTCTGACTCATGGAAACGTGGCCTGTTTATCTCTGATTACATTTCTCAGCCCCATACAACCTGCAGGTGGCAAAACGAGGGGGCAACCCTCGTTTACCCTCTCGGCTGTAACTGAGAAAGGACTATGCATAGGCACCCCATCCCGAGCTCACGCACATCTCTGTAACCTATGAAACTTCCTTGGGACCTTTCCAGAAGAGCTGTTGTTCCGAGAAACTGCCCACCACAGGGGCGCCACCTGGTCAACAGTTGTAACCTGTTATCAATGAACCAATCCTTGAAAAGGTCAACACCTGTAACCAATCAATCTGTTTCCACTTGCTTGTGCTTAAAAGCTACCGTGTAACAACACTCAGGGTTCTCGTTCCTTGCTTAAGGAGACGGAACCCCAGCGCACCGGTACAATAAAATCCTCTTGCTGTTTGCATGGAAACCTGGTCTCGGTGGTCTTTGGGGCGACAGATTCATGGCGAGGAACCGTTGGGTTCAACAGATCAGTTGTGTTTTATTCTATGACCCAATGGGCTGCACCCTTGTCTCCTTTGTCCATGGGATTCCGACCCAGGGATCTAAGGGATATCTCCTGCAATTCTCATGCATACTCATGGATTCTCCTTACTGGTGAGTCATAGGGGAAGCCCCAATAACATGTAGAGCTGGAATCAAGATTGCCAGGACAAATATCAATAACCTCAGATATGCAGAAGACACCATCCTTATGGCAGAAAGTGAAGAGGAACTAAAAAGCTCTTGATGAAAGTGAAAGAGGAGAGTGAAAAAGTTGGCTTAAAGCTCAACATTCAGAAAACGAAGATCATGGCATCTGGTCCCATCACTTTATGGGAAATAGATGGGGAAACAGTGGAAACAGTGTCAGACTTTATTACTTTTTTTGGAGGGGGGAGCTCCAAAATCACTGCCGATGGTGACTGCAGCCATGAAATTAAAAGACGCTTACTCCTTGGAAGAAAAGTTATGATCAACCTAGATAGCATGTTCAAAAGCAGAGACATTACTATGCCAACAAAGGTCCGTCTAGTCACAGCTATGGTTTTTCCAGTAGTCACGTACGGATGTGAGAATTGGACTGTGAAGAAAGCTTAGCGCCGAAGAATTGATGCTTTTGAACTGTGGCGTTGGAGAAGACTCTTGAGAGTCCCTTGGACTGCAAGGAGATCCAACCAGTCCATTCTGAAGGAGATCAGCCCTGGGATTCCTTTGGAGGGAATGATGTTAAAGCTGAAGCTCCAGTATTTTGGAGCTCATACAAACAGTTGACTCATTGGAAAAGACCCTGATGCTGGGAGGGATTGGGGGCAGGAGGAGAAGGGGACCACAGAGATGATATGACTGGATGGCATCACCGACTCGATGGGCGTGAGTCTGAGTGAACTCCGGGAGATGGTGATGGACAGGGAGGCCTGGATTGCTGCGATTCATGGGGTCGCAAAGAGTCGGACACAACTGAGCCATTGAACTGAACTGAATTGAACTGAACTGAGAGGATAGATAAACAGAGAGATGATAGATAAAGACAGATACATTGATGGAGAGGATGGATAGACTGAACATTTATGCACCATGCAATCCTGAAATACAACCTGTCTAAAATTCATTTTCCTTGGCTATAAAGGGAAGCTTTAATTTCTCCTCTTAACTCAGAAAATTGTCATGATGGTTAAATGTCTATACAAAGATCCTTTGCAAGTTGTGACACCGACCTACAAAAATTTTAAACTATTATGTTTGACCAACCTACCAAATACAAACTGTCATATTTTCACTTGCATGCTTGTTTTTCTTATGATGTGAGTAGTATTCATGGATCATTTGTCTTGGGAAAATTTGAATATGTTTTCTTTGAATTTGTCATGAAATTGAAAATAATACCTGTGTCAGATCTTTTCAAGTGGATATCTTGATTAATGGATATTTACTGAGTTTCTGTTTTAGATAAGTAAGAAATGGACTTTCAGGGCTTTCTTAATTCAAATATAAAATTTTATATGTATACATATACTAATATACACACAAATAAACATAGGTATAGATATATTAAGAGCACAAAACAAGCACCATGATATTCAAAAAAGCTTATACAGTTTATTTATGTAAAAATTGTTACAAAAGAGCTTTTCTGAATATAGAAACTATATGCAGAGCTACATTAAAATTCCTAATTTTCCATTCACTTGATTGGCAAAACAATAAAAAGTTCCATGATACTAAATATTGATAATTAAGTAGAGCACTGGGGAATCATAAACTCTATTCGTAAGCATATGGTTTTGCACAACTAATTTGAAAAAACAATTTTGGTTTATCTATTAAGCTTGCTGACACAGTTCTTCTAATTTTGCAAGTACATTTTTTGCTATATACCCAAAGAAAATTTTCATATAATCATAAATTTACATGTGCAGATATTTTTATAGCAACATTTCTATAATAACAAAATATTAATAAACTACTTAATATAAGTATTAAATATTGGGCTTCAATTGGTGGTTCCCCCCTAAACCCCCAATGGCTCAGCTAGTGAAGAATCCACTGACAATGTGGGACACCTGGGTTGGGAAGATCCCCTGGACAAGGGTAAGACTACTCACTCCAGTGTTCTGGCCTGGAGAATTTCATGGACTGTATAGTCCATGGGGTTGCAAAGAGTCAGACAAGACTAAGCAAGTTTCACTTTCTTCACTTTCTTTCTTTAAATTGGTGCCATGGAAAAGAGACACAACTGAGCACTCATAATGCTCAGATTCCTAAGAAAAGAAACGTTTTTGGAGGGTGGTGGTGGTACAATAGAGTAGCATCTTAGAGAGCATCTTTCACAGTTTAGATGTCTCCCAAGAAGTGGGTAGCTGGATATGTGAGATTTATACTAACTGCTTCTTCTATTGTCGGCCTTTGCTGTGTTGATTACCTTCTAGCCTTTTAATCTCTTATCGTGGACCTTAGGTGATTTCAACAAACACTTTTGCATCAGGAATTGCTGTAAACCTGACTGTATCCAGATCTGTGTATATTTATACTCATTGTGTTTCTGTACTATCTTCAGAAGATCCCAATTACTAACTGCTTTCTTCATCTCAAAGTTAATTCAGTAAGCAGCATTGAATTAAATGTTCTGTCAGTAAGATTAATTTATTCCTAAATTTCACTCATCAGAATAGACTCTTTCTTTATTACTTCAATTAATTTACTTTGATAACAAAAGAACATCAGTATTCTTGAAAATATAAGTGTAAATAGTGTAAATTTGTCTAATGCAGTAACTCAAAATCATATGCTTCAATATATTTTGTTTAATCTTGACAGTAATCTTTCAAAGACAGCTCTCCCATACACTGCTGCAGATTCTTTCTCAAGTGCATTTTTTTAAACTTTTTGTTTTGTATTGGAAGATAGCCAATTAATAATATTGTGATAGTTTCAGGTGACAGGTGTATTATTTATACTAATTAAGCTGTAGCTCTGTGTTACTTTTTCCTTGAAGTATATTTAATACAGATAATAATAATTAATATTTAATACATATATGCTCCTGCTTTTGAGATATTTATCACTTAAGTTACCTGAACATAAGTCAAGCTATGCCTCTGGGAATTATTTAAAGTATTCTGTAAAATATGAATATTGCAAGAAAATATGTTCTTGCCTGGAGAATCCCAGGGTTGGCAGAGCCTGGTGGGCTGCCATCTATGGGGTCGCACAGAGTCGGACACGACTGAAGTGACTTAGCAGCAGCATAAGATATGAAAATGCAATATAAATTGTGTTCTTACCAAATAAAACATGTTGATTTATTTCCTTAAAGATCAAGTAAACAAACAGGTTTTGAAGATCAGGTATTTGCTTTTGTTTTGTCTGATTTCTTAGGGTCCTTTCTGTGACTTTATTTTGAGATAATCCAATCTTTAATCTCATTTGGTGTTCCTAGCATGTCTCATAAATATACCTAACCATATGACTCTATCTGTCCCATAACCTGTCTGTATAAATGTGACATTCCTTTGTCCCACAGTGAATCTTGGAGATTAAAGAAATAAATGGTATGCAGAGATTATTCTATCCTGACTGTATGCACACCTTAGTACACTATTAAAGCCGAAGAGTTTTTTTTTCAAACATTCTTTGATCTACCTGTCAAACTTAATTTGTGTCAATTATACTGCTGTTGATATATGCTTTTAAAGTGGAGAATCCTACAGCACATTTTAGTTTTTTCAAGACTTGCTTTTCTTCAAGGCAAAGTGTTTTCTAGCTTATTTGCTTTTTAACCACTGAAAGCTATGATATTTCAACCCCTACACTATATGAATACAAATGCAGCTTTTTAACATATTATTGCTTCCCGATATCTTGCCTTTGTAGCCTTTTTCTGTCCTGAGGATACAGTGCTTGAAGGATTTTTCTCAGCCTAACACCAGTAATTCTCAAAAGAAGCAGGATTTCTGAGAAGCACAAGATATTATTCTCCATGAAGAACACTTGATAAGAACTCCTTCCATTTGTGATTGGAAAAAGTAAAAGGATTATTTTTGGTCTGAAGTATCACCCATTCACGTGTCAAAAGAGACCACTGCTGTCTGCATTAGTCAATTTTTTTGGAGCCATCTGCCCACACTGTGGGAAATAGTACAGCCAGAATGAGCACTGCAGGTACCTGAGAAAATGCCAGAAGTGGTCTTAGTCAAGATAATTCATTGGCTGGGTAGAAGAGAATTCCCTGCCTCAAAGGAGATAGAAACTGAAAACTAAGAAAAGTTGCCCTTTAAAAGACTGTAGAATGTCCCAGAATTCTTGTACATGATTTTTGGTCCATAGGATTTGCGTCTCTCTTTTCACAGTATCAGTAATACTGTTCTATTTTGCTACCTCCCTTGAGTAGCAAACCCTTCTATCTGATGGAAAGAACTAAATATCCTTCAGCAAATGAACACTCGATGTATCTCTGACTAAACTGACTACATAATAAGAGCAAGGCAAATGGTGAGGAAAAGTACATTCTATCTCTTTTAGGCTTGTTGCCTGAGTTTACTAATTGCAATATGTTTCCTTTTAGTCTTTTGATATATGCATTTATTTTCATAACCACTTAAAGAAATATCTATGCTGACTAATTAAAAATATTATCAGCTGTAAAACTTATATATATTGGTTATGTTTGCCATTACCCTCAATTTAGCCCTATATTTTAATTATTCAACATTTCTGAAAAGAAATATATGTTAACATATTTAAAGAGCTTCCTCCCAGAATTAATGATTCCATTTAATTTAGTAGCTTGCAAAGGTATGTCATCACAAATATTAATCAATAGTCAATCTAAGAAAGAAATGGAAAATTTTGTTGGAGCCAACCTGAGAATTATAACCCAGGGAAAAAATCCTTCAGAAAATTCTGAAGACTGTTCCACCTGGGACAGGTCAAGGCACAGTTATGCAAGTTTTTGAGACAAAAGGTTATACATCAAAGAAATAAACTGACAGTTTACAAAGTTCAACAAGGCAAGTAATGGGTTATTGTAACCCCTTATCCAATTGGAAAAGGAATGTTATCTCTTATGTTATCTTGCTGGGGCCAGGTAAGTATATATTCCTCTCTCTTCTAAGGGAAACTGATTAATAAAAAATATAGATGCACTATGCAAAAAAAAGAAGAAGAAGGTGGTAGTGGCTCAAATAAACTTTATGTTTAAATTTTTTGTTTTGTTTTGCCTCAAAAATAACTTTATTTCATGAGTATCTTAGTGTCATTAATTTCTACTAAAATAGCTCAGCAAATGATAACATGTCAGTTTGAGCCTTATACATATTTTTATCTTGAGATATATTAGCAGCTAGACTACTTTTGATTTCACTGAAATTGAATACATTAAAAGGCATTAAAAGATGAAAACTACAGGCCAATAACACTGATGAACATAGATGCAAAAATCCTCAACAAAATTCTAGCAAACAGAATTCAACAACACATTAAGAAGCTCATACACCATGATCAAGTTGGGTTTATTCCAGGGATCCAAGAATACTTCAATATATTTAAATCAATCAATGTGATATACCATATTAACAAATTGAAACATAAAAACTATATGAATATCTCAATAGATGAAGAAAAAGCCTTTGACAAAGTTCAGCACCCATTTATGATTAAAACTCTTCAAAAAATGGACAGAGAAGGACCCTACCTCAACATAGTAATGGCCATATATGATAAGCCCACAGCAAAAGTTATTAATGGTGAAAAACTGAAAGCAGTCCCCCTAAGATAAGGAACAAGACAAGTGTGTCCACTCTCACCACTATTATTCAACATAATTTTGCAAGTCCTAGCTAGAGTAATCAGAGAAGAAAAATAAATAAAAGGAATCCAGATAGGAAAAGAAGTAAAGCTCTCACTGTTTGCCGATGGCATGATACTATATATAGAAATTCCTAAAGATACTATCAGAAAATTACTAGAGCTAATTGGTGAACCTAGCAAAGACACAGGATACAAAATCAATATACAGAAATCACTTGAATTCCTATCTACTAACAATAAAAAATCAGAAAGAGAAATTAAGGAATCAATCTCATTCACCATTGCAACAAAAATAATAAACTATCTAGGAATAAACCCACCTACGCTTGTGGCTGAGGTGGTAAAGGATCTGCCTGCAATGTGGGAGACCTGGGTTTGATCCCTGGGTTAGAAAGATCCCCTGGAGAAGAGAATGGCTACCCACTCCAGTATTCTGGCCTGGAGAATTCCATGGACTGTATAGACCTTGGGGTCACAAAGAGTCAGACACGACTGAATGACTTTCACCTCACTCAAGGAGACAAAAAACCTGCATACACTCAAGGAGACAAAAGAAAATTATAAGACACTGATGGAAGAAATCAAAGACGACATAAACAGATGGAGAGCTATTCCATGTTCCTGGGTAGGAAGAATCAATATTGTGAAAATGACTACAGTCCCAAATGTAATCAACAGATTTAATGCAATTCTTATCGAATTACCAATGAGCCCAAAAGTAGTCTAGCTACTAATATAGATCAAGATAGAAAGCCCAGAAATAAGCCCATGCACCTATGGATACCTTATTTTTGACAAAGGAGGCAAGAATATACAATGGGGCAAAGACAGCCTCTTCAATAAATGGTGCTGGGAAAACTGGACAGCTACATGTGAAAGAATGAAATTAGAACACTTCCTAACACCACACACAAAGATAAACTCAAAATGGATAAAAGACTTAAGTGTAAGACCAGAAACTATAAAACTCAGAGGAAAACATAGGCAGAAGTCTCAGTGTCATAAATCAAAGCAAGATCCTCTGTGACCCACCTCCTAGAGTAATGGAAATAAAAACAAGAGTAAACAAGTGGGACCTGATTAAACTCAAAAGCTTTTGCACAGCAAAGGAAACTATAAGCAAGGTAAAAAGACAACCCTCAGAATGGGAGAAAATAATAGCAAATGAAACAACTGACAAAAGGTCAATTTCTAAAATATACAAGCAACTCATACAACTCAATGTCAGAAAAATAAACAACCCAATCAAAAAGTGGGAAAAAAACCTAAACAGATGTTTCTCCAAAGAAGACATACAGATGACTAACAAAGATATCTAAGATGCTCAACATCATTCATTTTTAGAGAAATGTAAATCAAAACTACATGAAATATCACCTTACACAAGTCAGAATGGCCATCATCAAAAAGTCTACAAACAATAAATGCTGGAGAGGCTGTGGAGAAAAGGGTACCCTCTTGCACTGTTGGTGGGAATATAAACTGATACAGCCACTATGGAAGAAGTTATGAAGTTTCCTTAAAAACTAGGAATAAAACCACCATATGACCCAACAATTTTACTCCTAGGCATATACCCTGAGGAAAACAAAATTGAAAAAGACACATGTACCCTAATGTTCATTGCAGCATTCTTTACAATAGGTAGAACATGAAAGCAACCTAGATGCCCACTGATAGATGAATGGATAAAGAAGTTGTGGTGGAATATTACTCAGCCATAAAAAGGGACACATTTGAGTCAACTCTAACTGATGAACCTAGAGCCCATTATACAAAGTAAGTCAAAAAGAGAGAGATATATATCATATAGTAACACTTATTTATGGATTGTAGAAAGATGATACCAAAGAATTTATTTTCAGGTCAACAATGGAGAAACAGACTTACAGACATGGGGGGCAGGGAGGGTGAGATGTATGGAGAGAGTAACATGGAAACTTATATTACCATATGTAAAATAGATAGCAAATGGGAATTTGCTGTATGGCTCAGGAAACCCAAACAGGGGCTCTGTATCAACCTAGAGGGGTGGGATGGGGAGGGAGATGGGAGAGAGGTTCGAGAGGGAAGGGATATATATATATACCTACGGCTGATTCATGTTGAAGTTTGACAGGAAACAAAATTCTGTAATGCATTTATCTTTCAATTAAAAAATAAATAATAATAAAAACGGTTTGGGTATACATTTGTTAAGTGGTTTACTCCCTCCTTTATGCTTTAAGAATAAAAGCTTATTGTTACAGTACTTTTTTCCTTTGTATTTTCTATGTCTATGTAGTACTTGGGGAATAAAAAGAAATTGCATGTAAACAAAATAAAGCACACTATTCTCTAAATCTTGCACTTATTGAAGCTGATTAGTCAATAACAATTCACTGAAAATATTGTAGAGGTTTTCAAGAAATAAACACAACTACGTTTAATGTGTTTAAACTATGACAAACCTAGACAGTGTGTTGAAAAGCAGAGACATTACTCTGCCAACGAAGGTCAGTATAGTCAATGCTATGGTCTTCCCAGTGGTCATGTACAGTTGTGAGAACTGGACTGTAAAGAAGGCAGAACACCAAAGAATTGATGTCTTCAAATTGTGGTGCTGGAGAAGACTCCTGAATGTCTCTTGGATAGCAAGGAGGTCAACCCAGTCAGTCTTAAGGGAAATCAACCCTGAACACTTGGAAGGATTAATGCTGAAGCTGAAGCTCCAGTATTTTGATTATCTGATGCAAACAGGTGACTCATTGGAAAATCCCTGATGCTGGGAAAGATTGAGGGCAGAAGAAGGGAGCTTCAGAGGATAAGATGGTTGGATGGTATCACCCAGGCAATGGACATGAACTTGGGCCAACTTCAGGAAATGGTGAGGGACAGAGAGGCCTGGCAGGCTGCAGTCGATGGGGTAGTAAAGAGTAGGACAAGACTGGGTGACTGAACAAGAAGAACATATTTAATATATATTACATGATATGTTATCATTTCCGTATAACAGGGAGGATATCACTCTCAGCAAATAAATATGGGATAATTTTCTTGGTTAATGGGCAATTGCACTGAATAAATTTTACAATAAAATAGTGTACATGTAATTTTAAATAGTTAGTTTGCCATTGTTTTGGGAAAATAAGTGACTCAAGAAGTTCAGTATTAGTTAAAGGGTTATATAAAACTAATGGAAATTTGATTTTTCTTCAAATCTTTGTATCAGTGGATTTAATTTACATATAAATATATCTTATATGGGCTTCCCAGGTGGCACTAGTGGTAAAGAACCCGCCTGCCAATGCAGAAGGAGTAAGAAATGTGGTTTTGATTGCTGAGCAGGGAAGATCCCCTACAGCAGGGCACAGCAACCCTCTCCAGTATTCTTACTTGGAAAATTCCCACGGACAGAAGAGCCTGGAGGGCTACAGTCCACAGGGTCACAAAGAGTCAGACATGACTAAAGTGACGTAGCATATCTTAATATACATCATACAATATATAATGTATAGTGTTATAGATCAATTAATATACAGAAACATAATCTGCAAAGAATCCTCAGGGTTTTATTTATCTTAGCTGGTAGAGTTTGGCTGGAAAAAAATTCCATTTAAACATGTTTTTTCAGCATGTCTCACTACTGAAAATATTTTACTGGATCCTGAACAAAGAGTAAGCAAGGTCTGAATGATCTATTCAATTGTACCAGGGTCATCTGTTTCAGAAAACATTTATCCTTTTCTATTGTCAGCAATTGCTATTTACTCTTAACCTCATGAAAATTAGAGATGATCTTTCTCGTACCATTGCTATACTTAGGCAAAGTGGTAAGATATTGGTTCCAAGGAATGAATACTCTTTCCATGTATACATCCAACCTGATCTCTGGCAGAAGATATGTTGTCTGCATTTTTACTATTAGGACATAATATCTATAATTATGAAGTTATTCTTTGTATTCAATTTGATATGGAAAAACATGTTTTATCAAAACATTGGTAAAGATGATAGTTGGGTATCAGTGCTTACAGCAGGTTGTATAATATTTCCCTAAAATTCATGTCCATCCAGAACTTCATAATGTGAACTTATTTAGAAATAAGAACTTGGCATATGTAATTAATGAAAGGGTTAGTGTGAGTCTTAAATCCAATGTAAGCACTCTTAACAACAGAGAGAAAGAACACACTGAAACACAGAGAAGATCATGGGGAGATGGGGGCAGAGATTAAAGAGATCCAGCTACAGACTAAGGTATTTTAAGGATTACTGGGGGCCACCAAAAGCTACGAAGGGTCAAGGAAGTAGTTTTCTGGATTTTTTCTTTTTTTCCCTAGAGAGTTCATAGACAGTACGGCCCTGCCAATACTTTGATTTCAGACTTATAGCATCCAGAACTGCATACATTTCTGTTGTTTTATGCCACCAGATTTTGGTAGCTTGTATGGCAGCACCTGGAAATTAAGACAGTGGTATGGCATAATTTTAGGAATATTCAGCATTATGGAGGTTTTGATGTCCTAGCGTCTGTTGTAAGTCATCTTTTCTGGGTGAACTATTTCCATCTACAGAACTTCAGCAATATACTGAGTCCTTACTCCACCAATCTCCACTGTAACGTGGTTACAGCAATTTCTTTTTGCTTTCACTGAGTTTTCATATTTATGGGATCGATTTCCTTAATTATAATATAGCCAAAGAAGAAAATTGTTGTTCAGTCAATAAGTCACGTGTGACTCTTTGCAACCCCATGGACTGCTGCTCACCAGGCTTCCCTGTCCTCCCCTATATCCTGGAGTTTGCTGAAGTTCATGTCCATTGAGCTGGTGGTGTTACCTAACCATTTCATCCTCTGCCACCTTCTTCTCCTTTTGCCTTCAATCCTTCTCAGCTTCAGGTCTTTTCCAATGAGTCGAGTCTTCGCATCAGGCGGCCAAAATATTAGAGCTTCAGCTGTAGCATCAGCCCTACCAATGAATCTTCTTATTATCCCAAACTCTCATTTTACTGACCTCTAAATGGTGGAGGGCTTTAAGCCTCAAGCCTCACACCTCTTTTCTTCATTATCTATCATCTTTGTTCATAATACTACCATTCTGTTTCAAAGCTTTAAAATAATCCTTGAAATTTAATTATCTAACTTAAACTGAACTGATTATAAATGAATAACCAAATAAATGAATTCTTGAGGTATTTTGAAAAGACTCTGATGCTGGGAAAGATTGAGGGTAGGAGGAGAAGGGGATGACAGAGGATTAGATGGTTGGATGGCATCACTGTTTCAATGGACATGAGTTTAGGTAAACTCTGGGAGTTGGTGATGGACAAGGAGGCCTGGTGTGTTGCAGTCCATGCGGTCACAAAGAGTTGGACACGACTGAGTGTCTGAACTGAACTGAACTGAATTGGAATAAATGAGTTCTTGAGGTATAACCTAAAACACTGCAGTTAACATTAAGGCTACAAATTCAGATTCTTAACTAATAAGTACATAAACAGATGCCTAGCCATAATTTGCTAAATTCCTGCATGTATTCACACATATTGACNGACTGAGTGTCTGAACTGAACTGAACTGAATTGGAATAAATGAGTTCTTGAGGTATAACCTAAAACACTGCAGTTAACATTAAGGCTACAAATTCAGATTCTTAACTAATAAGTACATAAACAGATGCCTAGCCATAATTTGCTAAATTCCTGCATGTATTCACACATATTGACATGAAGAAAAGAAATAAAGGATAGTTTTGAGATTCCATATGTCTTGCAGAATTCATTTAACTGTGGCTGACAGTTGAATTCTAAAGAAAATATGGATTTTCTTTCTCAGGTTTACAATGCAAACTGTTACAGGAATACATTTCCCAATCTTCTGATGTGTAGGCCAATGAAATACAGTTAAATCCTTATATAAGGTGAAGAATAAATCCTCTCTTCTTTCTTCCTCCTTTCTGCTGCCTTGACTAAAGGCACAATGCCTTGAAGATTCGTATCCATTTTAACCCAGGAGGTGGCCTTGAGGATGAAGGCTATGAGTGACTCCCCAGAAAGAAAGAAGGAAACTGTCTCAAGCAAACTCACTGAGTCACTATTCCAACCTCCAACCACTGGTACATTTGTGTCACTGTGTTTATGTCTCCATTATTTCAATCCAAACCTAAGCTTAATTCATATTTTACTTCCTTTTGAAAGATAAATGCTTAAAGTGAAATGACTTAAAAATGGAATTTGGCTAAAAAAGGATTTGAGGCATTGAGGAAAGCGATGGCAGATTTTATAGATTAAAAAGCTGGAAAGATTTACCAATCTGAGAAAATATTTTACCTTTCATTTCCTATATCTTGGGCATCTTGCTTTATATCTATCACTAAGAGTAAAAATTAAAATAATGAAATTTCATGTATGCTGGCATTCTGATGGTGTAGTCTTACAGTAAAGACCTATGAGGTAGATAAAGTCAGACTGAAGTCAGATCTTCAAACAGAAGTGGATAAGTTAAGAGAATCCTACATATAGATTGCACATTAAGTGACTGAATATTATTTAATTTGTAATTCTAAAAGCTGAGAAACTTTTAGTCTTCTGTTCCTTAAATTAAACACTTTACAACTGGTAGTATTGAAATCACAACTTTAGGAAAATATTAGTGACAGTAATATAAAAGTCATAAGTTGTTTGAGAAAGAAAGTGACAGATGTGTTTTTCATTGACACTTATTGTTTTAAATATTTATTTATTTATTTATTTATTTTGGGGGGTGGGAAAAATAAATTTATTTAGCAACACTCTCTTTTCTTGAATTTGAAAATAGTTAACTTACTATG
>SJYA01004978.1:9121-29499 GCA_006410615.1 Neotragus moschatus
TTCTGAAAGAGATCGGCCCTGGGATTTCTTTGGAAGGAATGATGCTAAAGCTGAAGCTCCAGTACTTTGGCCACCTCATGCGAAGAGTTGACTCATTGGAAAAGACTTTGATGCTGGGTGGGATTGGGGGCAGGAGGAGAAGGGGACGACAGAGGATGAGATGGCTGGATGGCATCACTGCCTCGATGGACGTGAGTCTGCGTGAACTCCGGGAGTTGGTGATGGACAGGAAGGCCTGGCGTGCTGCGCTTCATGGGGTTGCAAAGAGTTGGACACGACTGAGCCACTGAACTGAACTGAACTGAACTGATGAAACAATTATGAGCAGGCTGTTGAGTGAAAGCAACCACTCTGTAACAAATGCCGTCTCAAGGAGATATCTGATTTCGAGAAAATAAGTCTAAAGGGTCCAATCACTGTTCCAAGTGTCTTGACTAAAATGGTGTAACATTTGAGACAGCTGTTTGAAAGCCTGTCTGGCTCCATAGGCGGCTCACTGGGCCTGATTCCCAGGTTTGAGCCACTCTTTGAGCAGAGGCTGATGTATGGAGCCATGGTATGGGATGAGGGGTTAGGAATGCTCCACATATAACCTTGGACAGGTTAATAAACTCTCAGGGCCTTGGTTTCCCTCCTTAAAATATAAACTGAACTAGAAAGCTCTGCTTCCTTCCTGCTGTGAGAAAGACCAGGACTTATGAGTGTGAAAACTCGGTCGGTGTGCCAGTGGGTGGCTACACATATACACTCACTAAACTGAATGGAATAGGCTTATATTTTATTAAGTGCATTTTATAGCAATTTGAAATGAAGGCAGAATCCAACAAACTACAAGAAGTCATAACAAGCACCCATGTACGTGGAGGAGGAAATGGCCACTCACTCCAGTGTTCTTGCCTGGAGAATCCCAAGGATAGAGGAGCCTAAGGGGGCTACAATACATGGGGTTGCAGAGTTGAGCATGACTCAGCATGAACACATGCCCATGTACACACAGACACACACAGAGTTTGCACATAATCTTCTACAAAGGTTGGGGAGCAGAAAGAGGTTTATGTCCTATGTTCTTAGTGTGATTCTTTTGTTGGAAGAGTTGGTTTTTCACCAGAGTTTAAAGTCCTCAGGTTGGGTTCCTTCAGTTATTTGGTAATCTTTCTATTCCACTTTATTTTTTAGCGGATTTTTTAAAATCCCAAATAAAAGAAAACTATGTTAGTTGCAATGAAAGAGCTGGAGGAGCTCGGGTCTGCCCTGTGAGCTCTTTCCATGAGCCCTGAGCCAGTCTTTGGGGGAGGGCTGTGTGCGCTGTGGGCACCCAGACAATGCAAAAGGCATGGGACTTGCAATATTAGCTTTCATCAAATACTCATAGCTCACACTTAACGGCTCCTTTGCACGAAAACCTCTGTCCAATTTTAGGGAGAAACATGGCTCTTTTCTTTTCTTGTTAGCCCTTCATCCCAGCTTCTGGGAAGACCTAAAACACCCCGTCTGTCTTTGTTGGAAAGTTGTTTTTCTATCAAGACTGACCCCATTTCTTTGCACCTCAACTTTTGGGGGCCCCCTACACCCGTGCTCACCCTGGTGGCTCAGACAGTAAAGCATCTGCCCGCAATGCAGGAGACCTGAGTTCAATCCCTGGATTGGGAAGATCCCCTGGAGAAGGAAACAGCAACCCACTCCAGTATTCTTGCCTGGGAAATCCCATGGACAGAGGAGCCTGGCAGAATACAATCCCTGGGATAGCACAGAGTCGGACATGACTGAGCAACTAACACTTTCTTTGAAAACCTTCCCTGGTGGCTCAGACGGTAGAGTCAGCCTGCATTGCGGGAGACCCGGGTTCAGTCTCTGGGTCAGAAAGATCCCCTGGAGAAAGGAATGGCACCCCACTCCAGTAGTCTTGCCTGTAGAATCCCATGGACAGAGGAGCCTGGTGGGCTACAGTCTACGGGGTTGCAAAGAGCGATTAAACGGCAACAAATAACCGCCAAGTCATGTGGTCACCGCAGTAAACTTTTGGAAGGAAAGTTTGCAGTGAATGTAGTTAGCCGACTTCTTTTCTCCCCCCAGAGATGTGGTGAACTATACATCCAATTCACTGTTTTATCCAGTTTGAGGTGTGCGGTTTGGCAGCATTCAGTATTTTCATCATTGTGCCGCCATCACCACCATCCGTCGCTAGAACTCCTTTATCTTCTCTCATCATCCCAGAGAGAAATCCTGAATCCATTAACCACCAGCTCTCCCTTTCTCCTCGTTCAGCCACTGCTCACCAGTGCTCTACTTTCTGTCTCTCTGAATTTGCCTATTTTAGGTATTTCATATAACTAGAATTATACAGTACTTGTCCTTTAGGGACTTACTTCATGGAGCACAGTGTCCTCAAGGTTTGCCCATGCTGGAACATGTGTCGGAATTTCCTTCTTTTTCAGGACTGAATAGTATTCTATCAGATGGATAGACCACGTTTTGCTTACCCATTCATCCTTCAGTGGACCCTGAAGGGATGTTTGTGAATAATGTGAATGATTATGGCTGTTTGTGAATAATGCTGCTATGAACACGGGTGTATGACTACCTCTTTAAGTGTCTGCTTTCAATTGGTTTTAAAAATTTTATGTTTATTTATGTTTTGCTGTGCTTGGTCTTCATTGCTGAGCGGGCTTTTCTCTAGTTTTCTCTAGGTGAGCGGGGGCCACTCTCTAGTCACAGCGCACGGGCTCCTCAGTGCAGGGGCTTCTCTGTTTGCAGAGCGCCAGCTTCAGTACTGGCAGCACACAGCCTCAGCAGTCGCAGTTCCCAGGAGCTAGAACACAGGCTTAGTAGTTGTAGCACGTGGGCTTAGGTGCCCCATGGCATCTTAAATCTTCCTGGACCAGGGATTGAACCCGTGTCTCCTGCATTGGCAGGAGGAAACTTCACTACTGAGCTACCAAGGAAGCCTCTTGCGTTCAATTCTTTTAGCTGCTTACCTAGATGTGAAATTGATGAATCCGTGTTTAATTTTTTAAGGCGCTGCCGAATTTTGAGTCTTGAGCTGGAGCATGTGGATGGCTATGCACGGATCTTCTTTGAACCCTAGCTGATCTTTCAGGGGCAAAGAGAGGTTCTGGAGGGTGAGCAGTGGGGCATGAAGCCATACTTCCTGGAAACTGTTTATTCAGTACCACCCAGTGCAGACCCCAGCTGCTCCAGCGTGGTGGTTTTTTTTTTTTTTTTTTTTTTCTGCATGAATGTTCTGGAGTACAAGTATTGTGAGCTCTTTGCCAGACCCTGTACAGAGGGGTTATGAGGTATACTACATGGAGAGAAGAGGCTTGAAAATCTAAAAAGGTTGATTGTTAGCTCCGCCCCTCTGAGATGGAACCAGGTGTGCACTATCTTAGCTCTCCAGTTCTCAGAAATCTCCATTATACAGGGAGCCAGGGTCCCCATCAGGGTGTGAAGGGTAGGAATTAGAGATGGTGTGTTCAAACAGAGTGGTAGTGTTTGTTCAGCTGCTGAGTCATGTCCACATCTTCACCACCCCATGGACTGCAGTACATCAGGCTTCCCTGTCCTTCACTATCCTTCAGAGTTTACTCAAACTCATGTCCATTGAGTCAGTGATGCCATCCAACCATCTTATCCTCTGTTCCCCCCTTCTCCTCCTGCCCACAATCTTCCCCAGCATGAGGGTCTTTTCCAGTGAGTTGGCTCTTTGCATCAGGTGGCCAAAGCACTGGACCTTCAGCTTCAGCACCAGTCTTTCCAGTGGATATTCAGGACTGACTTTCTTTAGGATTGACTGGTTTGATTTCCTTGCAGTCCAAGGGACTTTCAAGAGTCCTTTCCAGAACCACAGTCTGAATGCATCAGTTCTTTAGCACTCAGTCTTCTTTACGGTCCAACTCACATTCGGTACATGAACGCTAGAAAAACCATAGCTTTGACTATACAGATTGGAAGGTAAACAGTCACAGCAGTCAGTCCAAAGGCAGCAGCTGGCAGGGCTGAGATTTGAAACTCTAAGCCTCTGATTCGGAACCTCATGCTCCTCCACTGCAGTTTACACAGACCCTGACTTAGTGTTTCTATCTGCAAAATGGGAACCATATCTGATCCTCTCAGCTCAGCTGCCAGGCACCCTGGGGAGGGCTTGGGTCAGGAGACTGTTCACTCTTGGCCCTGAAGGGGCCCTGACTTCATGTCAGGCATTGGACTGAGATTTGCAAACTTCATCTTGTGATGTGTGTCTCCACCCTGGGCCTTTAAGAGAGGGGGTGCCCAGGACAGTTGCAGGAGTCTCTCTTGGAGAGAAGTCTGCTCAAGATGTCACAGCTGCAGCATGGTGGGTGCACGCTTTCTCTCCTGTCTCTGCCCCTGCCACTCGCCCTGGGCTCTGAGGGAGGCTGGGCAGTGTCTGGTGGGCTGCTGCCTGGTGCTGTGGCCCGGGGCTGACGCCGCGCCTGGGGCCACCGCTCTCTCTGCCTGGTTTCCTGCGTCTGGATGGGTCTGAGCTTGCAAGCGGTTTCCTGTTTCTCTGCCGCTCAGGACTGGCCTAATTGGAAAGACATGTCGGCTGGTGTGTCCAGTGTGCTGGAGTGGAGACACTGTGTGTGTGTGTGTGGGGAGGGGGGTGGGGTGCAGGGGGTCCACTTTGCTCCAGTCGTGTTTATAGAGGAATCTGGAAGCGGACACGTGGGAGGATTGAAGACAGATTTCAGGGGTGCTGGACTGCATCACACAGAGCATTTGGTGCAAAGCAGCTTGGAGGAGGCAGCACGGGAGCCTGTCTTCAGGTAGGCAGGGGCCCTGACCCTCCAAGCCTCTTTCCTGGTTAAGAGGTGAGTGTGGTTCTGAGTCACAGAGGTGGGAGGACACATACGACCATGTGCTCTGTGGGCACCAAAGTGCAACACAGATGTCAGCCACTCTGAAGACCTGGGCTCAAAATCCGCCGTGAACAAATACATATAACTTCTAGAATTTTGTTGTTCAGTCCCTCAGTTCAGTCTCTCAGTCGTGTCTGACTCTTTGCGACCCCATGGACTGCAGCATGCCAGGCTTCCTTGTCCATCACCAACTCCGGGAGCTTGCTCATGTCCATCGAGTCAGTGATGCCATCCAACCATCTCATCCTCTGTCTTCCCTTTCTCCTCCTGCCTTTGATCTTCTCCAGCATCAGGGTTCAGCATTCGGGCTTCCCTGGGGGCTCAGCTGGTAAAGAATCTGCTTGCAATGTGGGAGACCTGGGCTCAATTCCTGGGTTGGAAAGATTCCCCTGGAGAAGAGAACACTACCCACTCCAGTAGTCCAGGCTGGAGAATTCCATGGACTATATAGTCCATGGGGTCACAAAGAGTTGAACACGACTGAGAGACTTCCACTTTCATACTAGTCACTAAGTTGCGTCAATCTTTTCTCAGCATCAGTGTCTTTTCTAATAAGTAGGCTCTTCACGTCAGGTGACCAAAGTATTGGAGTGGCAGCATCAGTCCTTCCAATGAATATTCAGGATTGATTTCCTTTAGGATTGATTAGTTTGATCTCCTTGCTGTCCAAGGGACTCTCAAGAGTCTTCTCCAACGCCACAATTCGAAAGCATCCATTCTTTAGCACCCAGTCTCCTTTGTGTTCCAACTCTCCCATAGGTACATGATCCATTTAGCCCCAAAAGGCACACATCAGAGCACAAGTTGAAGTGTGCTAGACCCCTTCAGAGCAAATAAAGAAGGGAACTCAAAGAAGACACCTGAGAAGTATCTTATAGAGGAAGAAATAATCTTGCTTTCCTACTGTCTGTGACTTAGCGTATTCCTGATCTGGGCAAGAAATCTTCAGATCCTGATTTCAGCTTCTTGCTTTCAGATTTCAGATAGAATCTGGGGTAGCAGCTCTTTGCTCCATCACTGCTTCCTCTTATACATGTCTGAAAAGCCTCAGTTTTCTCATCTGCCAAATGGCCACCCAGGCATCGTCTTGAGGATTGAAAGGGATCATAAGAGTTCAGCGTGCCCTCAACTGCTATGGAATTCTCCAGCTGCTGGTCCTTTTGCTTCCCAAATAAGTTGTTGATTCAGAGACTGTGAGAAAATCCTGATGTGCGGATTCTCATTGTATGGTTTTGTCCAGCTCTTTTCCATAAGCTTACCTGGAAGAGATGACAGGTATGAAAACAAGCTGTCCTTGGACTGGTGGCCAGTGGCTGGTGCCATGCCTCTGGGATTCCGTTTCTTTTCACAAGTTCTTCCCCTAAGTTTCTGTACAACAGGCCTCCTTGTTTCTGCCCTGGGGCTGATGGACAAGGGCAGATGCCTGAGGCCGGATGTCACGCTGTGACATGGTCGCCCACGTGACTGAGGGAACCCTGGCCAACTTGAGTGGCATTCCATCCTTTCTGTGTGGTGACTGGCCACAGGGACATGGGTTTAGGCTCAGCTCACGCTGGTGCACTGATCAGTCTCCCCAAGAGCTCAGTGATGGGGATCTCCCCTCTCCCTACACCCATCACCCCTTGGCCGTGACAGAGGGTCCCAGCTTTGTGCAGAAGGTCCTGGGGTGTGAAAGGTGTGTTGACTAGAAGACCCCGCCCTTTGCTTCTCCCTGCAGCCACTGGGTTCACTGTCCAGCCCAGCTGGCTGCCTCCGTGCACCCTCTACCCCTGGAATGGCAGGAGGTCGGAAGGGAGGGACTCCCAGCTGGTTCTCGGTAAAAACAGCAAAGCAGGCACTGTTTTTCTGATTTTGAAGAGACAATGAGATGTAGCAAGGGTTTTGCCGTCAGATTGGAGCATCGCAGACATTCAGCAGCTGTGTGTCTGGGACAAGCTGGCTCGCTCCTCCAACGTCAGTTTTGCTCATTTGTAAAAATGAGGCTGAGGCTGTGTGCACACATGTCTGAGTGTGCACGTGGGTGGGATGATCAGTAGGGAGGAAGGTACCAAGGATGGGATCTACTGTGTGCTAGGGGCTCCATAAGGTCGAATTCACTCCCCCCTCCTTTTCCCCAGAGTATGCTGCGGAAAGCTTCTCAATCTCTTTTAGCAGCTTCAAAATCTCTTTTAGCAGAAATTAAAAAAAAAATTGTTTTCTTATTTGAACTGCACTTATTTACAGTGCCAGTCCCAGGTGTATAGTGGTTCAGTTGTGCACACGCAGACGTTTTGTACGTATATGTCTAAGAATCTGAGATATATGTATACGCATGCTTGCTAAGTCACTTATGCGTGTGTGCCAAGTTGCTTCAGGCGTGTCCGGCTCTTTGCCACCCCACGGACTGTAGCCCACCGGGCTCCTCTGTCCATGGGATTCTCCAGGCAAGAATCCTGGAGTGGGCCGCCAATTCCTCCTCCAGGGGATCTTCCCAACCCAGGGATCCAAACTGTATCTCTTAGGTCTCTTTCATTAGCAGGCAGCTTCTTTACCACTGGCATCACCTTTTCCCTTATAAGTTATTATAAAATATTATTCCTTATGTAATACAGTAGGTCCCTGTTGGTTGTCTATTTTATATAGTAGTGTGTAGGTTACTCCCAAATTCCTAATTTATCCCTCCCCTGCCAAACCCTTCCCTTCTGGTAACCCCAAGTTTGTTTTTATGTCTGGGAGTCTGTATGTGTTTTGTAAATAAGTTCATTTGTATCATTTTTTTAGATTCCACATATAAGTGATATCATATGACCTTTGTCTTTCTTTTTCTGACTTACCCCACTTAGTATGATCATCTCTAGGTTCATTCATGTTGCAAATGACATTATCCCATTCTTTTTAATGGCCGCATAGTATTCCACTGTGTATACGTACCACACATCTTCCTCATCCACTTCTCTCTCGATGGATGTCTAGGTTGCTTGTATGTCTTGGCTACTGTAAATCGTTCACCAGTGACTTATCAGGCAGCTGCAATGTGCCAGGCATTGCACTAAGCCATAGGAAAGCACTGAGGGGGTCTTAGATCCTTGAACCATGAAGGCTGAATCTTCTGAGGAAGGAATCCATGCAGTCACCTCCAGGAAGGTCTGAGGCCATAGCAGGGAAAGTGTACATGCTCTGGGGGCACTAGGGAGGGTTGGTGTCCCCTTCTATTGTTCAACGAATATTTGTTAAACCTTCCATGTGCCAGGCTGTCCAGCAGGCATTTGACAGACTGGCATGAAGTATCCATGGTTGTGCTCTCAAGGAGCTCATGGTCATGCACACGTGTGAACAGACAGTTCCAGTGTTTTAGATGGAGACCCCACTGGGGCAGAGATACACCTTCTGAAGGCATTACCTCATAAGAGGTCCTCTACTGCTTCTACCCTGGACAGCATGCCCTTGACTCTGATGAATATCTGGGTGTAAATAATTTTTTGGCTTTCTTTCTTTAAAATTTTTTATTTTTAATACAATGAAGAGTTACACTCCATCTACAGTTATTAGAAAATATAGGCTATATTCCCCATGTTGTACAATACGTCTTGTAGCCCATCTCAACGCTTTTGAATTGTGGTACTCGAGAACTCTCTTGAGAGACCCTTGGACTGCAAGAAGACCAAACCAGTCAACCCCAAAGGAAAGCAACCATGAATTTTCACTGGAAGCACTGATGCTGAAGCTCCGGACTTTGGCCACTTGATGCAAAGGGTTGACTCATCGGAAAAGACCCTGATGCTGGGAAAGACGGAAGGCAGGAGGAGAAGGGGACAGCATAGGATGAGATAATTAGATAGTATCACAGACTCAATGGAATGAATTTGAGCAAACTCTGGGAGATAGTGGAGGACAGAGGAGCTTGGCATGCTACAGTCTATGGGGTCCGAAAGAGTCAGACATGACTTAGCACCTGAACAACAGCAACTCATCTTATGCCCAATAGGTTGCGCTTCCCACTTCCCGGCTCTGTATCTGCCCCTCCCCCTCCTCCCCAACAGTTGCCGCTGGTTCATTCTCTGCGTCAGTGAGATCGCTTCTTTTCTGTTGTGTGCACTTCTTTGTGGAAAATTTTTAAAGAGATGGGAATACAAGGCCACTTTACCCTTCCTCCTGAGAAACCTGGATGCAGATCGAGAAGCAACAGTTAGAACCAGAGATGGAACAATGGACTGGTTCAAAATTTGGAAAGGAGTACATCAAGGCTGTATATTGTCACCCTGCTTACTAAACTTATATGCAGAGTACATCATGTGAAATGCCAGGCTGGATGAATCACCAACTGGAATCAAGATTGCCAGGAGAAATATCAACAGCCTCAGATACCCAGATGACACCACCCTAATGGCAGAAAGGGAAGACGAACTAAAGAGCCTCTTGATGAGGGTGAAAGAGGAGAGTGAAAAAGCTGCCTTAAAACTCAACATCAAAAAAACTAAGATTATCGCATTTGGTCCCATCATTTCATGGCAAATAGTTGGGAGAAAAATGGAAACAGTGACAGATTTTCTTCTCTTGGGTTCCAAAATCACTGTGGATAGTGACTGCAGCCATAAAATGAAAAGATGCTTGCTTCTTGGAAGAAAAGCTATGACAAGTCTATACAGTGTATAAAAAAGCTGAGATATCACCTTTCTGACAAATATGGTCAAAGCTATAGTTTTTCCAGGAGTCATATACACATGTGAGAGCTGGACCACACTCATCGTGGATGGATAAGAGAAGGCTGAGCAGTGAAGAACTGATGCTTCCGAACAGTGGTGATGAAGAAGATTCTTGAGAGTCTCTAGGACTACAAGGAGACCAAACCAGTCATTTCTAAAGGAAATCAACTCTGAATACTCATTGGAAAGACTGATGCTGAAGCAGAAGCTCCAATACTTTGGTCACTTGGTGGGAAAACCCAACTAATTGGAAAAGACTCTACTTCTGGGAAAGATTGAGGGAAGGAGGAGAAGGGGGCAACAGAGGATGAGATGGTTGGATGGCATCACTGACTCAATGGACATGAGTTTGAGCATGTACTGAGGGACAGGGAAGCCTGGTGAGCTGCAGTTCTTGGGGTCACAAAGAGTCAGACGTGACTGAGTAACTGAACGACAAACTCGGCCGTACCTTTTAAATTCCACACGTAAGTGATATCATGCAGTGTCTGCCTTTCTCTGTCTGACATTTCACTTAGCACAGTGCCCTCCAAATCTTGACTCTACTGGTTGAGATTATAATGGTCAGTGTTCACCTTGCTTTCCCATTTGTGGCAAATAGGCTGAAGGATTCTAAGGATTAAGTCTCCAGCTGGTTTGGAATTTTATCTGTGCTGACCTGTTAGATCTATACATTGTTGTTGTTGTTCAGTTGTGTCTGACTGTTTGAGATCCCATAGACTGTAGCCTGCCAGGCTCCTCTGTCCAGGCAATTCTCCAGGCAAGAATACTGGAGTGGGTAGACATTCCCTTCTCCAGTGGATCTTCTCAACCCAGAGGTTGAGCCTGGTTCTCCTGCATTGCTTGAAGATTCTTTACCATTTGAGCCACCAAGGAAGCCTATAGATCTATACATAGGTAAGCATAATTCACTTCCCATAAAGAGACCAAGGAGATGAAATAGCTTGGCCAGTGGTAGAGGAGTAGCTTTCAAATCTAGGTCTCTCTGTGTGTCCAAACCACACGGGTTTTGTTTTAGTTGCTACTTGCCTCCCTGGGTGGCAATACATGATATTCACTGTCTTCATTCTCACTTCGAACTTGCCCTGAGACCAAGTGCAATGGATTTCCCACGTGTTCCCACCTTCGGAGAAGGGATGCTGTCTAAGAACTGAGCACATCTCTCAAGCAGTGGTGCTGGAATCCCCAGATCCCAAAGACACAGTTTTCCTGACCATATTCGGAGGGAGCCCAGTGCTTGGTGTTTGTCTAATTGATCCCAGGGCCTGACAGTGGGGAGCCAACACAAGGCATCTGCTGACTGTATGCCATTCTATTTTTTGAGTTGGGATTCACAGGAAAGTGAAACCACATTTGTTTTCTACAGCCAAGTAGGTGGTGAGGCTCGGCATTTGAACAATGGGTTGGCTCCTTGACCACCAGGCCAGGCACAGTCATATTTGGTAAGCTGTGGGGCAGGAAATAATTATTTATCAGTCCATTTATTTTCAGGGCTCTGGGTAACAGGCCATGAATCCAAATATGGTCCGAAGAAAGCTTTGGTCCCATTATATACTGTCTTCTCCTGGCCCTGGCTCTTTGAGCTTTGACAGTTGGCCTTTAAACAATTCAAACTATGTCTTCCAATGTGATGAATGTCATTAAACACATAGACACACATGTCTGCTTGCACACACACAGCTTTTTAAAGAGAGGGCTCTAAAAATAATAAATAAAAATAAAGAGGGGGCTCTAAAATTAGGAGATTGGGATTAACACATACACACCATGCTGCATTGTGCTAAGTCAGCCCATATACACACTACTTTATATAAAACAGATAATTAGTAAGGAACTACTGTGTAGCCTAAGGAACTCTACACAATATTCTGTAACAATGGATGTGGTAAAATAATCTGGAAAAGAATGGAGATGCTCAGGTGCTCACTCTTGACCAACTCTTTGTGACTCCATGGACTGTAACCTGCCAACTTCCTCTTTCCATGGGATTTCCCAGGCAAGAATGCTGGAGTGGGTTGCCATTTCCTTCTCCAGGGGATCTTCCTGACCCAGGGATGGAACCTACATCTCCTGCATTGCAGGCAGAGTCTTTATGGCTGAGCCACCAGGGAAACCCTCCTTCTCCAGTACATATATTTTGTTGTTCAATCACTGAGTCATGCCCGACTCTGTGACCCCATGACCTGCAGCACACCAGTCTTCCTTTTCCTTCACTATCTTCCAGAATTTGCTCAAATTCAAATCCATTGAGTCAATTATACTATTCAACCTTCTCATCCTCTGTCGCCTAGTCTCTTGTCCTCAGTCTTCCCCAGCACCAGAGTTTTTTCCAATGAGTCAGCTCTTTGCATCAGGTGGCCAAAGCATTGGAGTTTCAACTTCAGCATCTGTCCTTTCGATGAATATTCAGGGGTGATTCCCTTTGGAATGATCTCCTTGCTGTCTAGGGAACTCTCGAGAGTCTTCTCCAGCATCACATTTTGAGAGCATCAGTCTTGTTCAGACTTCTTTATGGTCCAGTTCTCACTTCTGTACATGACTACTGGAAAAACCATAATTTATATATGTGTGTGTGTGTATAAGTGATTCATTTTACTGTACACCTGAAACTAAGAAAACTTTGTAAGACAACTTTGTAAGACAACTAAACTCTAATAAAAATCTTAAAAAAAAATAGACAAGGCTCTAAGGAATCTTCATGTGGTTTGAGCACTGAACAGATTATTGACTCTCAGAATTTTTGGGGAAAGGAGGACTTTGGGATCAGAGCTGAGTTGGAACACTGGGTTCAATTGCTTAAGATCTGACTTCTAATATTAATGACCTCATCTGTAAAATGGGCATAAGAGTTCCTACTCGAAAAAACACTCCAAAGTAAATGAGATGATGCTCTTTGAAGCACCTTGATTCATGGAAGATGTCTATACTGGCTGGATAGTGTCTGCCAAAGTCATGTCTTTCCTAAGACCTCAGAACATGCACTTATTTGGCAACATGGTTGGTGCAAATGGAATTTTAGTAAGCATGGGGTCACACTCGAGTTGCATGGGCCTTTGATCCAATATGGCTAGTGTCCTTATGAGAAGAGAAGGCAGATTCAGAGAGGAAGGGCCTGTGACGATGGAGGCGGAGCCGGGAGTGATATAGCTGCAAGTCAAGGAACACCAAGAACTGATGGCCATCACACACAGCAAGTTAGGAGGAGACAAGGCAAGAGCTCCTAAGAGCCCCAGAGGGGTCAGCATGGCCCTGTTGACACCTTGATTTCAGACTTCCAGCCTCCAAAGCTGTGAGAGAATAAATCTCTGTGTTTGAAACCACCCGGCTTGTGCTGACTGTGTTACAGCAGCTCTGGGAGCCTAATACCTGCCCCAATAAATATCTGTATGAAGAGCCTACTTCAGACTCTGGCACAGAAAGTCTGCATCTATCATCTGCCTACACTTGGTGCCTGGAGAGGCACCAAGCCTTGGAGGATGTAAAAATGATGAGTCAGGCTCCTGACCGCCAAGGACCCAGTTCATCAAAAGCTAATTATCCCCTCTCCTCTACTACATTCTCTTCTCCACTTAGTTCTCTGCAAACAGCTCAGCATAAACCAAACCAACCAAACAAACAGAAAACCAATCTATTGCACATGCATTCTCATACTGTGAAAACTTAGGGCATTGGTTTATTTCACAAGGAGACTACACACATACATTCCACCTACATCTGTGCTTACATATTGAGTTCCGTGTGTCCCATTCGTATCCCGTTTGAAGTTCACGGAGATGTTCTGAGATGCCACACTCTTCCCAGGTGGTCTGCTGCCTTCAAACCTCTGAGTGGGCAAATGTAATTTATGTACGCATATATCATGCCTTAGAAAGGCCAATGCCATTTCACTAGGCCCCCGTGAACACTTAGGGCTGACAGTACCTAAATAAACTGGTTTATTTACTGCAGTAGTTACCTGTTAAAGACTAGCCGTTACGTTAAGTAACACCGAGTGCCCAGACTAATAAATTTACAGCGTGTCTGTTTGTTTTACTGGAGAATTTATTGCAGCAGTAATAATTGTCAGAGGGCGAGCCTGGTGAAAAGGCTGGTGCTTTTATGCGGGAGGATCCATCACACGGGAGGATCCATCGGCAGTCGACTTCCTGGCAGTCACGTGCAGGGGGCTCTTGTGTCACCAGATAAAGCACTTGCATCTTGACTCTGAGTGGACTGAAGGGGAACACAGGATCCAGCTTCTGGGGGCAAGACCATCTCTTCTGAGTGACTCAGATAAATGTAAGTGGCAGGCTGTGGGTGTGAATTTCAGAAGCCCCTTGGAGATTAACTTTCATGGGTTTGAGGGGGACTTCAGGCTAGCCAGGAGAGGTGGGTGCCCAGCTTTTGAACCCTAGCTAAGTGGAGGGTGGCTAGTGGAGAAAAACACATGGAATATGTGGAATCTTCTACTCCATATTCTTAACTGAGTTTGGCCCTCTGTTTTTAGTCCAGGTTGGGGCCAGGAGGTGTGAGGCAGGACTACGTAATAGTTTGAAGCAGAGACTTTGGGTTAGATGTATACACGCTCAGCTGCTCAGTCATGTCCAACTCTTTGCAAACCCATGAACTGTAGCCCCCCAGGCTCCTCTGTCCATGGGATTCTCCAGGAAAGAAAACTGGAGTGGGTTGCTATTTCCTCCTCCAGAGTATCTTCCTGATCCAGGGGCTCAAACCCATGTCTCCTGTATCTCCTACATTGGTAGGTGAATTCTTTACCACTACACCACCTGGGAAGCCCTGGGATCAGATAGGTAAGTTCTAATCTTGAAATGGTCATTTAAAAGTTGTGTGACAATAGACAAAATGTATGAGATTTTGTCCTACAAAATCTAGGTCACGCATTCCTCCTCTGAAAAACTGGGATAAAATAATTATCTACTGTGTGAAGTTTTGGAACGGAAGTTTTTGACCTGCTCTTCCAAGGTCCAGGACCTAAGACATACCTATTAAATGTCAACTTCCAAGGCTATTTTGATTGATTTCTTATAGACTTTTGGCACTAGACAAGAGGGAAACAAGGGAAAGAATATCTAGTCTGGCTCTTTCCTGTCTGCTTTTGTGCAGAAGGGGAAACTTTTCACATGAAAGGGTCAATGACTTGCCCAAGGTCGTTCTGCAAATGTGTGGCCATCTTAGTAAGAAACCAGGAGGTGCCCCAAGTCCTAACCGTAACTTTGAGTTATTAATTCATCCTGTAAACGATTCCTGAGCACCTTCTATGGCCTCAGCAGAGCTGGAAGAAGAGCTGGAAGACCTTCTGTTGCCCTGCCAGGAGGAGCCTCAGACACCTCTGGATCCTGGGTGTTAATCACAGAACCTCGTACAAAGTGTAGGAGCAGAAGTTTGTTCAGTGTTCAGTTGTGTCTGACTCTTTGCAACCCCATGGACTGCAGCACACCAGGCTTCCCTGTCCTTCACTATCTCCCCAAGTTTGCACAAACTCATGTCAGTGATGCCATCCAACCATCTCATTCTCTGTCATCCCCTTCTCCTCCTGCCTTCAATCTTTCCCAGTATCAGGGTCTTTTCTAATGAGTCGACTCTTCACCTCAGGTGGCCAAAGCATTGGAGCTTCAGCTTCAGCATCAATCCTTCCACTGATTATTCAGGTTTGATGATTTCCTTTAGGACTGAAGGGCAGGAGAGATTTCTGAAATGAAGAAATGATAATCCCTGCCTCACAGGGTGAGCAGTGTGATGATAAATACAGGCAAAACATTTTGAGGAAATTTGGAGTTGGGTCCATGGGTGCTCAGGATGGGAAGGCTTTCTAGAGCAGGAATATCCTCTTTTTGTCTTGACGGTGATGAGGAGCTGGCCACACAAACAACAGGGTCGGGCAATACAAACTGAAAACAGCACGTGCAGACGGTCTTTGAAGTTAGACACAAATCCATTGCATCACCTGTGTAACGGCTGGGTCTGCTTAGCTGGGCAGCTGAGCTGTATGCTGGGAGGGGGACGTCTTGAAGAATTCCCACTGGCTGCGCCTTCTGCACACTCTGTTGGGACCCGTGAGGCACTGTTTGTCAGGCAGGGTACGGATTATCCTCCCTATCTTGCAGGAAACTGAGGCTTGGATGCTGAAGCAATTGGTGTAATGGTAGCATTCATTCATGCCTTTGTTTATTCCACAGAGAGCCAAGTGCCTAATTTGTAGAGGCCAATAAACACTGGAAATGAGAAACATTTCTCCACCAAACTAAGAATCTCACAATAGCAATGTGCTAAGTTGCTTCAGTCGTGGCTGACTCTTTGTGATTCCATGGACTGTAGCCTGCCAGGCTCCTCTGTCTATGGGATTCTCTAGGCAAGAATATTGGAGTGGGTTGCCATGCCCTCCTCCAGGAGATTTTCTCAATGCAGGGACTGAACCCGCATCTCTTATGTCTCCTCCATTGGTAGGTGGGTTCTTTACCACTAGTGGTATCTGGGAAGTGTCTTGCAATAGCTGTGTGCATGTGTGTGTGTGTGCACGCATGTGTGCATGTGTGTGCTGGTCGCTTCAGTTGTGTCCAACTCTTTGTGACACAAGCAGAGCTTAATTCAAGTGAAGGGCCCATCTGAACCTGGGGCCATGTATATCTGCACAAGTCCCAGGCCCATGAGGTCAGTCTTGGTGCCACAGATATTAATTGGGTGCTTACTATATGCCAGGGGTAGTTCCAGGCACTGGGGGTGTGGTAGAGAACAACCAGAGGTGGGCCTTTGCTTCCTAGAGTCTAGAGGGGGAGAGACACAACCAACAGAGAAAGGAATGAATCAAAGAGTCAGTTTCAGGTAATGCTGAGAGTCAAGAAGGAGACAAAGACGTTCAGCAGTGGAGTGGAGACATCATCACAAAGGCCTTGCTGAGCTGGTGAGCTGATGTCTGGATGGAGAGATTCTGTAAAGATTTGGGGGAGAAGCATTTTAGGCAAAGAAAAGGCAAAGGCCTCCGTGGTAAAGAATCTGCCTGCAGNTCCATGGACTGTAGCCTGCCAGGCTCCTCTGTCTATGGGATTCTCTAGGCAAGAATATTGGAGTGGGTTGCCATGCCCTCCTCCAGGAGATTTTCTCAATGCAGGGACTGAACCCGCATCTCTTATGTCTCCTCCATTGGTAGGTGGGTTCTTTACCACTAGTGGTATCTGGGAAGTGTCTTGCAATAGCTGTGTGCATGTGTGTGTGTGTGCACGCATGTGTGCATGTGTGTGCTGGTCGCTTCAGTTGTGTCCAACTCTTTGTGACACAAGCAGAGCTTAATTCAAGTGAAGGGCCCATCTGAACTTGGGGCCATGTATATCTGCACAAGTCCCAGGCCCATGAGGTCAGTCTTGGTGCCACAGATATTAATTGGGTGCTTACTATATGCCAGGGGTAGTTCCAGGCACTGGGGGCGTGGTAGAGAACAACCAGAGGTGGGCCTTTGCTTCCTAGAGTCTAGAGGGGGAGAGACACAACCAACAGAGAAAGGAATGAGTCAAAGAGTCAGTTTCAGGTAATGCTGAGAGTCAAGAAGGAGACAAAGACGTTCAGGGGTGGAGTGGAGACATCATCACAAAGGCCTTGCTGAGCTGGTGAGCTGATGTCTGGATGGAGAGATTCTGTAAAGATTTGGGGGAGAAGCATTTTAGGCAAAGAAAAGGCAAAGGCCTCCGTGGTAAAGAATCTGCCTGCAGTGCTCAGGATGTGCTACTTCAAGGTCTGGTCCAGGAAGATCCCCTGGAGAAGGCAAAGGCAACCCACTCCAGTACTCTTGCATGGAAAATCCCATGGACAGAGGAACTCGGTGGGCTGTAGTCCATGGGATCACAAAGCGCAGGGCAGCACCGAGGAGACTAAACAACAATGAAGTAGGAGGAAGCTCGGAGCATCAGGAAGCAGGCGCTGCGCTGGTGTGGCTGTAGGGGCCGTGAGCTGGCTGTGGCCAGATGTCACAGTTCCTGTGGGACGCGTGAAGATGCTAGGTTTTGCTCTAAATGCAGTCGGAGGCACTGGACAGTATCCAGGAGGGATGGACTGAAGCAGAGAGGCCTCTGTTCCAAGACGGCGCATCACCAACCTCTCTTCTCAGCGGTCTGAGCTCCAGGGGCTCAGGTGGTTCTGGTTGGCAGTATGACTCACTGGATAGTGTTGGCAAGAGGATTGTTTCTGACCTACAAACTCTAGGAGAGCCGTAGATGACCACATATGCAGGTCTCCTGTAACCTGGGCCCACGGAACCATGAGAAAATGGGATGATGACTGTGTGCCCAGGGGCCTTAATCATTTGACCCTCCGGCTCTTCTCTGGTGCTAAGCTTGGTAACAATAGTGAATAATTGTTAGACTTCCCTGCCAGTTCAGGGGTTAAGACTCCCAATTCCACAGAGAAGGAGAAATGCCCTATGACGTCCCTTGTATGTGGAATCTAAAAAGAAATGATACAAATGAACTTATTACACAAAAAGAAAGAAACTAATGGACTTAGAGACCACACTTAATGTTTGCTGGGGTGGGGGGTGGGGGAAAGGATAGTTGGGGATTTGGGGATGGATATGTACACACTGCTGTATTTAAAATGGATAAACAACAAGGACCTACTGTACAGCATATGGAACCCTACTCAACGCTATGAGGCAGCCTGCATGAAAGGAGAGTTTGGGGGAGGATGGATGGATGGATGTATACGTATGGCTGGGTCCCTTCAGTGTCCACTTGAAACTATCACAGTATTGATAATTGGTTATACACCAAAATAAAGTAAAAAGTTTAAAGAAAAAGGACTCTGCACTTCCAATGCAGGGAGTGGAGCTTTGATCCCTGGTCAGGGAACTAATATCCCATTTGCCTCAGGGTCAAAAAATGCAAATGAAAACAACATAAGCAATATTGTAATACATTCAATACAGACTTTAAAAATTATTTACATCAAAAGGGACATAATTGTTCTTTTATTAAAAATTCTGATAATTATTTAAAAATGCAAGCAATTAAAAGCAATGAAAAAGTTAAAAAAAATCTAATTTTAAATCGCTCAGGAGTAACAATTGTCAAAATTTGGTAATCATTATTCGGGCACTTTTATGCATATAATAGTAACAGGAAACATTACAGTACAGCTAGAAAGAATATTTATAGAAAAAAGTAATTATGAATTTAATAAAAATCAAATGCATTTTTCATTTTATTTATAAAGAATAACTCGATCTTTAGATAAAAATCTCTTCATTAAAAGTGAGAGAAAAGTTTTGAAAAAATGAGATTCTTTTTTTAGAAAAATACCTGGAGGTTAAAGGGCACCTATTGATTTTTACTATGAAAGAGGAAGAAGATAGCATGTCAGTATTTCCTTTTCTCACCTCTCTCTCTAGCCCTTGATTTAAGTTAGTTACATTGTTATTTTTATTGAGGTATAATGTGTCACTTGCTCTATAAAATTTGGTCTTCAATTAAGATAACTTTCTTTCAAGCTATCATTGAATAGTTTTTTGAGTACTTTCTTCAGAAGCATGAGTTATAAGTACACTGACTTTTATTTAGCTTTTCAAAGTTGTAACCTTTCTGTAAGGCTTTTTGTTGCTTTCCTTTTGCATTGTATTTTGTGTTATTTCTTCAAGTTTACACTCCAATTTTTTTAGTTTTTTTTTTAAATGTGGACCATTTTTAAAGTCTTCACTGAATTTGTTACAGTACTGCTCCTTCTTCTTCTTTTTAATTTTTTTGGTCGTGAGGCACGTGGGATCTTAGTTCTCTGACCAAGGATCAAAGCCTTGCCCTCTGCACTGAAAGGTGAAGTTAACAACTGGACTGCCAGGGAAATCCCTGTTCTCCAACTTTTACAAAAAATCAGTTGTGTTTATTTGTTTTTCTTCTAAAATGATTTCCATCTCTAATACTGTTTTAANTTTTTAATTTTTTTGGTCGTGAGGCACGTGGGATCTTAGTTCTCTGACCAAGGATCAAAGCCTTGCCCTCTGCACTGAAAGGTGAAGTTAACAACTGGACTGCCAGGGAAATCCCTGTTCTCCAACTTTTACAAAAAATCAGTTGTGTTTATTTGTTTTTCTTCTAAAATGATTTCCATCTCTAATACTGTTTTAAAAATTATTTTCTGGATTATCAGTTCTTTTAGTATCTGATAATCTTTTCTTTGAACCACTGTATGCCTTCCTCTAATTCATTTATAGAAAGGAAAAATTACCTCAAAACTATGCAGAATTGTTTTCCAAAGCTCCTTTTCCATCAACTTGAATAACTCCCCCTGCAATATACATACATATCTTTTGTTAATATTTTTTTTGGTATTACTAACAGCTTTTTTTTGGTATTACTTTGGCCACCTGATGCAAAGAGCTGACTCATTGGAAAAGACCCTNTTGTGTCTGACTCTTTGCAACCCCATGGACTGCAGCACACCAGGCTTCCCTGTCCTTCACTATCTCCCCAAGTTTGCACAAACTCATGTCAGTGATGCCATCCAACCATCTCATTCTCTGTCATCCCCTTCTCCTCCTGCCTTCAATCTTTCCCAGTATCAGGGTCTTTTCTAATGAGTCGACTCTTCACATCAGGTGGCCAAAGCATTGGAGCTTCAGCTTCAGCATCAATCCTTCCACTGAATATTCAGGTTTGATGATTTCCCTTAGGACTGAAGGGCAGGAGAGATTTCTGAAATGATAATCCCTGCCTCACAGGGTGAGCAGTGTGATGATAAATACAAACAAAACATTTTGAGGAAATTTGGAGTCGGGTCCATGGGTGCTCAGGATGGGAAGGCTTTCTAGAGCAGGAATATCCTCTTTTTGTCTTGACGGTGA
>SJYA01004979.1:0-28757 GCA_006410615.1 Neotragus moschatus
GATCTTACCAGACCCACTCCCATAATATACATTTTAAGATAATAGGATTAGTCAGAAGGTTTTCAAGAAGGAGAAACTGTTCTCAAGCAGGATACACTCTTGTTTTATAATCTTTATTAAGGAATGTAGGGAAAAAACATTTGTTCTTTCCTCCTCCTTGAGAATTCTAGACCACTATCTCCTTAGCTCCAGACCCTTTTCTCCTCCTTGGGGACCCCGGACATCTTATCAACCTGCCTAGGAATTGACTCTTTCAATATTATGTTTATATCTCAAGTCTAGACCCCTCCCTGAAACTTCAGTGTAATACAAATAACTGCTTGATTAACACTTCCACTTGATGTCTCATATTCACGCAAAAATTAATATGTCCAAAGTTGATTTCCTGGTATTCTGGCAAAAGGCATAATAATATGAAGTAAAAAAATAATTCCCTTCTCAGTCTTCCCATATCACTTGTTCGTCTTTTCTTTAAGTGCTGAGGCTAAAAATCTGGAAATCATGTTTGATGCCTTTATTTTGCACATTTCCCCTTCCACGTGTATGCAGAATCTGAGCACTTCCTCCCCCTCCATGATCCTGGGCCTTTCACCATCTTCTCTCTTTTGGATTATTGGTCTAGCCTCCTAACTGCTCTTCCTGTCTGTTCTTGTCTCCTGCTATCTTCTGTCAACACAGTAGACAGACTTACCATTTGAAATCAAACTCCTCTTCTGGTGAAAACACTCCGGTGGCTTCTTAATTGTCTCAGAGTGAAAATCAGTGCACATTCTATCTTCCATAAGCTAGCTCTACATGAATTGGTCCCTGGTTACCGTGTTCCCCTCATTTTATACCAAGCTTCCCTTCACTCACAGTCCAACCACCTAACACTCCTCTTCCAGGCTTCTCCCATTTTAGATCTTTGGCAGAGGTGGTTTTCTTCTCTCATGACAACGATACTTTTCACTCATGTATCCAGTGTGATGACTTCCAATTTCATCCCCAAATTCACCTCCTTAATGAGGCTCTCATTCAACTCTCACCCCAACATGCCATGTCACTATTTTTAGTTTTTTCTTTGTATATATTTTGACTGTAACACTTTTTTTTTTTTCCCCTGTGTAGTGTCTTGCATAATGTCTTTCACCTCAGAGAATGATGTCAAGGGTTTTGTCTACTCTGTGCACGAGTGTTACCCCAACACTTAAAACACTGATTCAGTAATTAATTACTGAATTAATAAGGGGAATTTCCACTACTTTTCACCCTTCACTTTCAAGAAACACAGATACGCACTTCCCAGATACACGTCATCTTCTTCCTTTCTTTGGTTTGGCAGGCTTTTCCTCTGTCTGGCACATCCTTCATCCTTTCCCTAAATCTTTGCAAGGCCGAATCTCATAAATCTTTCATATCTCCTCAAAAAGATGCCATTGTCCATGGCTACTGTAGAGTGCCCTCTCAACTGAAGCGAGCATGGCTTTATTTTGATTCTCGTCACAGATTTGCTACACTTGGAAGTAATCTCTCCCCTTCTGAACAGCCACAGCATTCCTCCAAAGTGTCCATCCCCTGGCAGCGTAAGGTCTCCCCTTCTATTCACATTCTGAGCCCCGTATACAAAATCATTTCTTTGTCTTTTGTTCTGATGCACGTTGTCTGGCTTCCTTGTTACAGTATTTACCACTTGTCTCTATTTCTCCTTGATTTCTTTTTAATCACTCTTTGCATTTCTTTCATTTTGATTGTGACTTAACCTTCCAGATTGCTCCCTGGGGAGTTTCCTGTATTTCTACTTCTATAGATGCCTACTTCTTTTCCCCCTTTCTCTCTCTGTCTCTCATTGGAATAATTTGCTGTTGAAGTGGATTTTTAAGCTGTGGTCTTCAGAGACCTGGGGTCTTGCCAAATTTCTTGTTGTAGAGTTAAAGGGGGAAGTCAAAAGACTGGAATTCCAAGATCCTTTCCATATCCACAGCTCTCTCCCCCACACCTATTTCTGCTGAACCTATTTGATCATTGAGATTATACCATCCTACATGTGTGCAGCCATGGGCATCTGTACACACACACACACACACACACACACACACACACAGGGGTAGCTTTTCTTTGGCAAAATTACTCTGTTCTTCAAGGTATTTTAAAAAACAATATATGATCAGCCATTGGCACAGGAATTTTCCCTTTCCAACTGCCTTTTGAACCACACTCTAGAGCACATTTATGACTTTCCTTTTTCAACTTTATGAGCTCCAAGTAATAGTCATAGACCAGATTCAGGTCCTTTTAAGTAAAAATTATAGATAATAGAGCTGCAGGATGTTTTTTGAACTTCCTGTATAGCATCTTGTGAAGCTTTTTTTTTTTTTTTTAAGATGATGAAAATTGGCCCTGAGGAATTGATTCATTCACATTCACACTGACACTCTATTCAGAAGTCAAAAGATCAAGAATCAGAAATGGGTTTCAAGAAGAATGCACATTTTATCCTCATCTAACCTCAAATAACCAGAATTTTCTTTTCCCTTAAGTTATTCGGAAATATTACTCAGTCCATTGAGCAGTGACACTTGACTCAAGGTAACTGAGGGACTTGTCTAAATATTCTGCTTTTAACCACCTGAGGTTCCCAGCAGCTATTTTGGTAGTGGAAGATTTTTTCCCTGGTTCGATTTACCCAAAGTGACAGCTCCAGATGTGCAGTATGGTGATCTGATGGTAAAGAGAGAATAAGAAAGAATTAAGGGGCAAAGACTGTGGCAGATCAACTAGGAGGTGTGTGAGGAAGACATACTCCAAAAGAATGAAAATTATTTAAAATGATCCCCAGGATCTTACTGGAAGATCAGGGACACAAATGCTTAATTTCCTGCTCTGTCATCTACTGTCATGACCTTGGGCCAGCTGTTTAATATTTCTGAGCTTTGGTTCCTCATCAAACATTAACATGGCAGCAATAATAGTATTGTCGTATAGACGGACTTAGATAAATTATGTAAGAGACACTGCCTCAGAGTAGTCTCTAAATAAATGGTAGGTATTAGTAACTGAGTAACAACATAACTCAACTAATAGTGTAAAATTATCAGAGAGCATATTGCATTATTAATATGACTTCTAATGTCAGACACACGACTGAATTCTCTTACCTGAGTAAGTGAAAAGTAAGTGAAGTTGCTGAGTCGTGTCCAACTCTTTGCGACCCTGTGGACTGTAGCCCACCAGGCTCCTCAGTCCTTGGGATTCTCCAGGCAAGAATACTGGAGTGGATTGCCATTTCCTTCTCCAGGGGATCTTCCTGACCCAGGGATCGAACCCAGGTCTCCCGCATTGCAGGCAGATGCTTTAACCTCTGAGCTCCTACCTGGCTCTCCTATAAATGATCACACCAACTGTATATTTATAATGAAACCCTGAAGATCCCTAATACCATCCCAGTTTATCTGCATCTGCTTGTCTTAGTGGGGAGGTGCCTGGCACACAGCCTGTAACAAATTTCGTTTTTCTCTGTTTTGGAGTTGATTTAAGTGTGGCGTCTATCATGTACCATTTCCTGTTTGCAATCCTTGTACAGATCTTTGGATGATGCGTGACTGTGCTTTATTTATTTAGTTTAAGCAGAAGGAACAAAATAGACACATCTACCTACACCATCAGTTCTTCTGAGCCAATATCAAATGCTTTGGTGAGATTAATGTGATTTATATGCAGATTCCTGGAAAGAAGGAGAACTACTGACCTTCTGTTCTATTGCCTGGAATCTCCTCGGACTCGGGAATGGGTAGTTTAAAATATTAATGCTTTGAATAATAAATTAGAGTACATAGGAAATGAGGTATGAGCATAACAATTTTAATTAGTTTTAGGCATATTTTAATGATTGTTTGGCCATTAACTCCAGTAAACATAAAAATGCAGGGGAATAAGATGTATGAGGTCCTTCTTCCTTAGCTTTGTTTTAACTGAAGCCTTTGCAAAGATGTATATCATTTTAATTTTGGTTCCAGAGGCTTTTATGTAAATTAATTGCATTGGCGAATTGGCAAGAACATTTTATTCAATTTGGAACAGCAGTGATTATAAGCTTTACATTAATATAACAACAATTTAACAACGGCTGATAGATGGGCCGCAGCCATGCAATTATCAGAAGTGAGCCACTCTCTTGATCTCTAATTAGGTCTATAAGCAAATAGAGTTTTGCCAGTGCTAATTGCTGTGTTAAAGCTGGCAGTGAGGTAGCGAGTGAGCTCACGTTAAGTAGTCAGCACAGGATGCTGTATATCCAAAGATTTCCCTATTTTCTGATTTAATCAGATATGTAATTCAATTATATATGTTATGGAAAGCGACATTTAACTGAATTGGAACGCGTTCTCCTCCTTGCTCAATACAGCCATATGTCTTGTTAACCGCAGACTTCACGTCTAAAGGATAAGTATTTAGGTTAAGTGTTTTTCCCACCCTCCTTACTGCCTGCTCACATGCTTGTCCTCCCCTAATAGCTCCGATTTAACAGTACCTAGGATGCTGAGTGCTACGTGCCAGGCAAATACATAGATGGAAGAAGATGTATAGTCTTTGATTTGTTGCTGTACGTTAGTGGGGATTAAAATGCACTCAAAGGGGATTTAGAAGGCATTTGAGCACCAGGCTAGATATTGTGGGACCCATTTTAAAGAAGCCATAAAATCCCTTGATTACTTTCAGTCTTTGACTAAAAGCTTGGTCCATTACGAGACAAAGACTATTTGCTTTATTTTTTGCTCCAGCTTATTCCAGTGTGCATGTCAATAACATTTAAAGGGAAGAGTTTCGGGCTGAGGCATCAGGTTGAGTTTAAGCTAGATCTGGAAAAGGTACTTTTCTAGGGCAGAGTCTATCTGAGGAGGTCAACCTGCAGGGAAAAGGTCATGTAATTTTTAGGAAGACAATTACTTCTTTAAATACTCCTCTAGTGTAAAAATAAATAAATCCTCCCTACCTCTATTCAAAGTGGAAATTGACATACATGAATGTCCATGGCAAAGAACTTAATATAATCCTATCAGGGAATAATTTCACATCTTTGACCTGGTCTTTTGTATCCAAAAGAGTGATCACTAGGAGAAATAAGGTACAGAGGTCTTAAAGGGAGAAATTGAAAAGCAGGAGATAATTAATTGTGCCAAGGTTTGTGAAATATTCATACTGCTTTGTAGAGAGGCACCTGAAAACATGCATGATAGTTAGAAAGATACATGATTGTGTAGTGGGGAGTAGGATTACAGAAACAGAAATGGAAAGCCTAGTCTCTCCTGTATCAACCTGCAGTTGGGTACTTATGAAAGGAGAACTTTCCAGATGCTAACTGGCAGCAAATGATCACCTGATCATGCAGGTGGGAGAATCATTCTGGAAGAGTCCCTGAGATTCATGATGTAAGGTTACTCTTGCAGGTAATGGAGGAGGAAAAGGAGGAAGAAGCTGTGTTCCTCTCCAATTCCACAAAATCTTAGGACTTAAAGTCTGTGTGTGTGTGTGTGTGTGTGTGTGTGTGTGTGTGTGTGTGTATTCGAGGACACAGTCAGTAGGAAAGGCACATGATTTGGCACAAGTGCTGTTCAAAGTTATATTTTCTGATGGGTCCCAGTTTTCACAGTCTTCCCTTGTAGCTCAGTTAGCAATTCAAGAGACTTGGGTTCAGTTCCTGGGTTGGAAAGATCCTCTGGAGAAAGAAATGGCAAACCATTCCAGTATTCTTGCCTGGAGAATCCAATGGACAGAGGAGCCTGGCAGGTTATAGTCCATGGGATCACAAGAGTTGGACACGACTTACTGCCTAAACCACCACCACCAATTTTCACAGAGTTACCATTTCACAAAGTTGTTCTGACCCAGTAGAAGTCCATGACCAAGAAAAGGCTGCATTTGTAGCTTGGTGGCTATTCACCCTTCACAGTAACTAAGAAAGCCCTCTCCTGACACTTTAACAAAAATGAAAGCAATAACTACTTCTCTGACTCTCTACGACATGCCAGAATCGCTGTCAAACGTGTGCATGTAAGTATACCTACATATATTTAACATCTTTCATTCTCACAATATTACTGAAAAGTGTATATATTATCGATTCCTGGGTCAGGAAGATCCCCTGGAAAAGGGATAGGCTACCCATTCCAGTATTCTAGCTGGGGGATCTCCATGGACAGAAGAGCCTGGCAGGCTACAGTCATGGGGTCACAAAGAGTCAGACATGACTGAGCGGCTAAGCACATATAAAGAAAGGAAGATAAAAGAAGGATGTACGATTCTTCACAAAAATGATGAGGTCCGTGTGTAAACTCAGGGATGGCAGGCTCCCAAGCCATGCTTCTTTCTAGTGGGTTCTTTCCTGCCAGATCTCTGGTGTGACTTGAGGCATGTTAAGAAGACTATGCTTCTCATGATGTATAACTGTTTCCCATATCTTACTTCTCTGTCTGCTAACAATAGTGTTGTTCTTGTATGCTTAGTCACTCAGTTGTGTCCAACTCTTTGCAACCCCATGGACTGTAGCCTGCCAGGCTCCTTTGTCCATGGGGATTCTCTACGGACTGTTTTTGTTACCCATAGATTAACAGAGGTCGTGAGGGTGATCTAAGAGACACCAACATGCTCGACCTTCTCTCCAACCTGCCAGAAAGTCTAAAAATCTAATATTTTAAAAGTCTAATGGGGCTTCCCTGGTGGCTCAGTGGTAAAGAACTTTCTTGCAATGCAGGAGCTGCATGAACTTCAGGTTTGATCCTTGGGTTGGGAACATCTCCTGGTGGAGGGCATGGTGACCCACTCCAGTGTTCTTGCCTGGAGAATCCCCTGAACAGAGGAGCCTGGCAGGCTACTGTCTCATGGTCTAACCTTATGTCTTCGGTAAGGTGTCAGTAACACTATGTTACCAGGTCAAAAGAGCTACATTCTTGGCATTCAGGTTCATTGTAAAATTCAACGTGTGTTTAATGCTATTGGTATTAAGGCTTTGTGTTTTCCTGGAAACATACTAGCTTTTTGCAGATTACCAGGACTGATCCTTGTGTATTAGTCTTTTGCTATCACAGAAGGAAGAGTTCCTTCTTGAGCAAAGGGAAGAGGGTGGATAGGTAATCATGGGGAGTGATACAGTAGGCAAAGGATGGAAGCACAGTCAGGTGTTTGCAATGAAAGAAAGACATTATGGGATACATCCCTGGGCTTCCCAGAGCACGTGTGATATCCCTGAGTGCCAAGAAGATGACCAGAGCAGCACAACCATATACGCTGAGTAACAAGAGATGGTCACAGCAAAGAGAGATGGGCAATCGCGTTAGCCACATTTAGAAGCCTTGTACCTCGAACTGGGTCTGCCTAAGTCATAATACCCAGAAAGGTTAAAAACACGGAGCTGTAGCCCTGAGTCTTGACTCCAGTTCTGACTTAATTCTGCCTTGCTTGATAGCTGTGTTTTTCAAAGACCTTGACCTATAGACCCGTAGTGATGTTCATAGTAAGAAATTTCTGCTGCCAAGAATCAGCCAGGAAGTCAAGAAGCTACTGAAAGTTAGACCCCACAGTTTCATGCCTCCTGCTCAAGCCTCATGTTTGCACTTTGGAGTTTTAGCAAGGTCTTCTTCCCAAAATTCCATCGCCAATTCATTTGGCAAGAGATATGCATCACTGGACTAAGGCTAAATGGTCACCTTTTTAAATTTAATGTTCCTGACCTTAATTAGTAGTTTAGTCTTTCAGACCTACATTTGTTACACTTAAGTGGATTTTGTAATTGACTTCACATCCCAGTTAGGTTGGTTGCCCCATCCCAGTTTAGGAAAGCGACTAATTAGCTCTGATTTTCCCATTCCCTCCCACTTCCTTGGAACAACTGTCCTATTTCTAATTGCTTAAGCACAACTAATACAATCCAACAAGATCATAGCCAGGCACTACTAACGCACTTAGTGAAAAGGTTATTGAATTTATTAAGCATTTGGCCCAATATAACTCCTAATAAATGCATTTGGAACCTATGACAGTCCTGGTGAGTGAGTTAAAGACTCATTATTTGGACTGCTAGTGTCCTTGTGTGGAAACTGTGATTCTTGTCAAGTCCATTAGCTGCTTTACAAAACAAGAGCTGTCATTTCATTAAACTGCTCCACATATATCAACAGCTCCAGGGTGAATTCTGGTCACTTCTTGTCTATGTCACTATGTTTTCTGAAAGCTGATTTCCACACCACCGCCCCCCCCCCCCCCCCCCCCCCCCCCCTTTCACCCCCCCCCCAAATCTCCTTTTTTAAGGGAAAATCAATAAAAACACTTCCACAAAAAANACTTCTTGTCTATGTCACTATGTTTTCTGAAAGCTGATTTCCACACCACCGCCCCCCCTCCCCGCCCCCCAGTGTATATGTCAACAGCCTACAAGTCTTCATTGTATAAGGAAGTATCATGAACCTCACTGAAGAAGCAGCAGTTGATTAAAAGAGAAGAGAAAAGATTTGAAAATTTTAGTCTTCTTTTTGTCTTTCTCAGTGTTTAAAAAAGAAAACGTTTGCAAAAGATTAAAATTACAGCGTCGACTTAGTTCACTTTATAGTTAAGGAATTCAAATCTTCTCTCTCCTAAACCAGTGTTCTTTCTGAAAAATCATACTGCCCCTCTGGTGGTCTCTGTATGTTAATTTCTGTAGCTCTCCTTTACTTAATAAATATTCATTGAGCTCTTCTTTTATGCCAGGTGCTATCCCAGGGCTGGAATTATGCCAGTAAATAAGGCTAAGTCCTTGCCTTCATAGAACTTGAGTTCTATCTAGGCTGGAGAGCAAATCAATTGAAACATATGATATCATATGAGGTTAAGTAAAAGAAGCCAGAATAATGGTAATGGAGAAGAACAAGGTGTCTTCCATCACGAGGTGTTAGAAAAAGCCTCTTTGAGGCTGTGTTGCAAGCACTGTGATTTGGCTGAACTGAGGGTGAAAAACAACCATACCAAGAGGAAAATTGCAAAGGCCCTGAGGCAAAAATAAATGTTGTGTGTTTCTGTTCACAGAATAGCAATGAGGCCACTGTGTCCAGCACAATGAGGGTGGCTGGGAAGAAGAGGAGATGAGTACATATTTATAGATAATGGTTATTTCTCGTTCCTAATATAAGTGGAACAGCAATTCCAAGTGAAAGCAGAGAACATGTATTGTTCCAAGAAGACTGAGAAGCAGCTGGGTAATTGGAAAATATTAAATTTTCTCCATGATAGAAGGAAAGTCAATTCTGCAAATGATCCACCCAGGCCAATGTTATATCTTAATTTCAACCTAAACTGACTGAGCCCCATTCGTGAGCAAGGTTCTGGAAGACATACAGTGAAGCAGTACTCATTTTGAAATGGATGAAATGAAATGAATGGAAAAATGAATTAAAAAGACAAGTTTAAAAAATTGATGAATAAAAGAGATTATGAGATGCCACTGAAGATGGAAAATGTGCTGGGCAAGTTCACTGAGAGGAAGGAAAGTAGCTTGTTGGGAGAAGCAGGCATGTATGTTGCAGAAGTAACATGTAAACTGGAAATGAAGGACTATCTGGACTCTGACAAGTGGAGACAGCTTCCTGGGAGTCCATGAGACACTGAGGAAATAGCGTGAGGAAAAACAGGAGAGAAGCAGGTTAGTGAAAAGCTTGTTCTGGGGCAAGAAGTCCAGGTTGGTTGTAACATAAAGGTAAGAGAATATGGCAGATAAAGTTGAAAAGATGATGAAGAGGTTTGAATGCTTTAATTAGGAACTTGAACCTAATTAATTAGGCAACACAGAGTCGCTTAAGTTTTTGTATTAGAAGGCAACAATGGCAAAGACAATGAATTAACTTCCCTTTAATTCTTTGTATAGCTATCATGGAGAAATTTAGCTATACTGGTGTTTTCCATGATTTTAAGCTTTGGAACTCTTTTTACCTATTTAAATCTCTCAAAGGACACTGGTAAAAATAGGATATGTGTATTTTTGCAATGTAATTAGAATTCCTGACTTCCTACCCTCTTTCTTCATATCTAAGGAAGTCCCAAAGGCATTTCCAGAAAGCCCAAGACCACAAAAAACATAGTTTGAACATCACTGAGCCAAAGCACTCTTGTATCTATTCTCATTTTCTGGACATGCCAACTTTTAGGAGACATTAACTTTTCACTAGGTAAAACGTTGCATTAATTTTCCTTGTCTTAGAAAGTGTTCCTTTAAAACATTGATGTGTTATTAGCACATAGAGCCCTGTTGACCAATAATTTTAATATCTGAGATTGCATTATGAAGCTCACTGCCATCCAGAGAATGAAGAGACCAAACAACTAGTGTTGCCGAGGCTCCAGCACCTTAGAATAATGCAAACACATATTTTAAAAAGTAATTTCATAAATTTTGGAAAACACAAGACAATTTCAGCAAAATGCTGATATGATCCATTCTTCTAAAAAGTTATTTTCCAGCACAGGCTCACTCCTATTTTGACAAACAGGACTCTTCTGAGTATCTGAAAGTGGGAGTGAGGATGAGGTCAGCAGGGATCTTCTTTGGCAAACGAGGAGATCCAAAAGAGCAGAAATGAATTCAAACTCCTTCCCAGCTCTACACATCTCAACTGAGAGTCTGGCTGTGAATTAACAATATGGCATTGGTGTGTGTTTCAATCTGTTCACGTTCCTCATTCTGGCTCAAAAAGAGGAGCATTTGAAGATTTTCTGAGTTTTGACAAATGTTATCCTTTCCACTCCCCTCCCCCACCCCAGTTCCTTCTGTACACTAACCAAGTGCTCTGACTCCCCGCTGAGAATTCACACCCTTTGAAAAAGATGCCTGTGTGATTGTTACCAAGTCTTGATGCTTGGCAGGACACCCTCATACACAGAAGTCTCTTCAGTAGGGTTGGTGTAAGACTGGAGATGTGCCATGAGGAGATGGCATTGCTAGCTTCATGTTCCTGTAGGGGCAGTGGGCCTCCATCTGCTCCATCCCGACTCAAGCTGTGGTTTCTTCCCATGAGCACACAGATTCTGTGGGGGACACTGTAACTGACTCTTTACAATCTATTGCACTAACTCTCTATTTTGAAGCAGAAAGATGGCTGGAGGAAGACCCCAGTTTGGAGCGAGTTTTCTTTAGTCAGAGTCTTTCCTATAGCATTGTTGATCCCATCAGCCCCAAAGGATGGGCTTTATGCAGATTTGAGTTGTTTATTTCATGGTTCATTGTACACTTGGCTCGAGGGTTCATTCTTCTTTCTTTCCAAAGGTGAGGATGGCAGAGTAAGGTATCTCAAGGAAGAAAATGTTAGATATTGAAATTACCTTTGTAATTACAAAGTAATTAATTAATTGTGATGGTGTTAATTAACAACAATAGTATTAACAAATAAAATGAAGAATCTGAACTCAGTTCTCAGTATGAAAGAAAGAAAAGAAAGAAAGTGAAGTCGTTCAGTCATGTCTGACTCTTTGTAGGCCTATCAGGCTCCTCCATCCATAGGATTCTCCAGGCAAGAATACTGGAGTGGGTTGCCATTTCCTTCTCCAGGGGATCTTCCCAACCCAGGGATCAAACCCTGGTCTACTGCACTGCAGGCAGACACTTTACCATCTGAGCCACCAGGGAAGCTAGTTCCTAGTATTACTTTTTAATTCCATGATGTATTATATAGCTTAGGTTTCCTGATTATGTGATTCTTTTTATCAGTGGATTGGGGAAAAAACTACCCTTCCTCACAGGATTATTATATATGCTATATGATCAAGCTTGATGGAAAATTGAAAAAGACGTTGGAAACATCTAAACATTTCATTTTAAGCACATGTAAACCTGTGCGGGGGTATCATCCTATAACACCTTTCAGCAAAACACCAGAGGTTTAAATTGAATTGTTCATACATCCTCTTCTCTCACCTCACATGAAGATTATGGGAATGCAGTCGAATGAAATAAGTGGATTCTCACCAACAGTTACTCCATCAGTTACTCTAGAGGAAGCAGGAAACTTACAGCACATGGACCTTGGTGAGGAAGAGCAACATGACGAGGAAGTGAACACTGTCACTTGTTGACCCATGAACAAGACACTCAAAAGCTACTCCATGGACCTTGGCCTTGTCTTTGGAGGAGCCTCTGAGAAGCCTCCATGGTGTGTAGGAGAGATGAGGGTGGACAGATTTGGAGGATAAACCATCAAGCTCCGGGGTCCCTCTGGCTCCAACTTGATGGGCTTTTCCAAATTGAAATATCAAAACTTTAACAGAGGTATCAGTTACCTAAGTGTGGAGCTCAGTGGCAAAAAGAACAAAACTGGTGTAAGAAGGAAATGAGGGATATTTGTTGCTGCAGCTTACACGGTAAGGATAAAGAAGAGCGAAAGGAAAGAGGCCGGAGGGAGAGTGCCGGAGGGCTGCAGGTCTCCTGCGAATGACCAAGGGATCCATCTGAAGAGAAAACATATTTTAAGACATTTGCATTATTAGCAGTAAAGCTCTCCATTCGGTCAAACCAACAAAGTTGTTTCTCTGAAAGTGGTTTTCCTGGTTCTAGACCTATGGGAGGAGCTGTTTTTTCCCCCAGGCACATACTTTCATTGAAGTAATCCAAGTGTGCATCACACATTTTGGTGATTACGTGCATGCTAAGTCACTTCAGTCATGTCCGACTCTTTTGCAACCCCATGGACTGTAGCCCTCCAGGCTCCTCTTGTCCATGGGATTCTTCAGGCAAGAATGCTGGAGTGGGTTGCCATGCCCTGCTCCAGGGGATCTTCCTGACCCAGGGATCAAACCAAAGCCTCCTGCATTGCAGATGGACTCTTTGCCGCTGAGCCACCAGGAAAGCCCATTTTGGTGATTATCTCTACTCAGTGTTTATTAGACAAATTAAGCTTATAGTTTAGCACAGAGCTTTACACATCCCACGGGCGGCCGAGATTAGACTTGCCCAGGTAATGCAAAGCAGTCACATTGGCCAATGAGGATTGGATTTCTCAGCCTCTTGTCACTTGTTAGTGAAGGGATTAAATGCAAGGGATGTTAGGAAGGCAACAGGAGAGAAAAAGGAAATCTGAGACTGAATAATTCTCAGCCTGGATAACTCAGTCATAAAATAACTGAAGGCAGCACACCACCTCCACAGTCTCTCAGGGGCTGTGGAAATACCATCCGCAGCACTTTTGCTCAGAAGCGGCGCTTTCAGTTCTGCTACAGCAGCTGCTTGTGATGTTCAGCTGGGAAATCCAGCCAGATGTTGCACATCTTCCTTTTTATCACCTCCTATAGGAGTGCAGTGTGAATTAAAGGGGCGTTTACATTGTCAAGCCCACCAAAAAGGAAACATGGTCCCCAAGTTTCCTGAGGCAGAGGTACAGGGGCTCAGCTAATAGATTTTTCAAGGGAAGAGACTCCAAGTGTTTGCATGGGATGTTTAGGCAGCAAGGTATAAATATGAGAAAAATAGCCTGTAGAGGGAGAAAATCACACTCAGGAAATGGAGTACGTACAGAAAACAGCAGTCATCTTATGAAATTAACACATCTGACATTAAGTCAAAGGAATGTCTTTCTTGCAATGGGCTTGGCTTCCTCCTGTTTTAGCAGGGCATTCTGCTTCCAATTGGAAATTGTGTTGTGGTCTCCAATAACAGGATTATTATTAGCACCAGGGACCATACTTGGTGGTCCATTCTGAAGGAAGGAAATGGGAGAGAGACTGCCGGGGGCCAGCGTGAGGAACTCCGCCCGTGGCAAAGGTCATGAGGAAGGAGGCTTGGCATACGCAAAGACGTGATCAAGCCTCAGGAAACCCCCTGTTCCCGAGCATCTGCCCCCAAAACCAAAGTCTGTTTTATGCTCTGACCTACACCTCTGACTTTACGGGGGGCTCTCCCCCATAACCATTTCTCTCGGAGAAGGAGTTAACCTACAGCTCCAGTTAATAAAAATTCCTGGGCATGACAAGAGTGTTTCAGCTTACGAACTCCTCTGAAGGTTATCTAGCCTGCCTGTATAGGTTCGTCCGGCCACATGTGATTGTTTACAGCCTCCCAACTGTGAGAGGCACAAGATGTTTTAGACTTACTAAAGGCAGATTCTTTTGAGAAGTTAGAATTTATTAGTATAGTGGGTTGGTTAAGAAGTATATTGGTGAAGGGTTTTTCATTTGTTGTGTCAATAATTGCTGCTAATTCCCTGCCCTGGGTGTGACAAGGGTGTCTCAGGTCAAACCTCTCTGCAGGCAGACTAGCTTGTGTGATAGGATTATCCATACTCCTGCCACTACACACATGATTGTTTACTACCTCTCAACCATAAACAGCACAGAGAGTTTGGAGTATTTTGAAGGTCTTAATTAGCATAGGGCTTTTCTCATTGTTGAGTCAATGATTGCTGCCAGGCCTCCACATCCTTAGGCACCTGGGAATATATTAATCAATGTATTTGGAATATAGAAAAGGAAATATAGTAGTTTTTGATGTTAGCAATACTAGACTTTTTGAGTTAATGAATTTTCTCTTTTGTTATAGACCACTGTACTTTGTTATAAATCACTGTGTCCTTGCTATGTAAAAATGTAACTTTATCACTATCTTAAGACTAAATAGATCTNATATTAATCAATGTATTTGGAATATAGAAAAGGAAATATAGTAGTTTTTGATGTTAGCAATACTACACTTTTTGAGTTAATGAATTTTCTCTTTTGTTATAGACCACTGTACTTTGTTATAAATCACTGTGTCCTTGTTATGTAAAAATGTAACTTTATCACTATCTTAAGACTAAATCGATCTTAACGGGAACATTGGTGAAGGGATTTTATTTGTTGGGCTGATGTTTGCTGCTAAATCTCCATATTCCCTGCCCTTATAATGAATATAGCTAATATATAAGTGAAATAAGTATTAACCTTTAAGATTAATCATGTTAACCTTGGATTAAATAAATTTCTGTCTTGATTGTAACTCACTGCACCCTCACCCTATAGGAATGCAACTTTATTTGGAGGGTTGTGCCTGGTTTAAGGAAAAACACCCTTGCAAAAAATAAGTTTTTTGGTTATCAGAAAGGGTCGTAAAATGTCAGCAGGCCTCATGGCCAGAAGATGATGTAAAACCCCTAAAACTTTTTATACGTTTATGTGAAGCACCTGATTTTGACAAGGGTCATGTCTGCTGACCCCCGCGTGACTCTGTATTCATCCCTATGTGTAACAAAAGGTATATAAACAAACCTGAAAATAAAGAAAACGGATCAGTTTCCAGAAAGACTGATTCCCCTATGTCGTTCTATCTTGTTTTCCGTATTTCTGGCTGAATTCCTATCTAGAGTGTGGGTGCCTGGTACGTCTGCTTACTTGCCCTGGCTTTCAAGCCCACGGGAAAAGGTGCCCAAGGAGGGGCACTTTCTGATATTCAAGTGGCACAGATGGCCCAACGTAGATGGTGCAAATTCCTTGTCTCAGAATGCTATTGGTTTCCCACGTAAACCAAGTTATTCAGGCTCTTTTTCTCCTCTAATATCTTCTACTATTTTCTGGCTGAATTCCCATCTGGCTTGGGGGTCCTCACCAAGCCTACTAATTCTGTCTGGGGTTCTAAAATCGGACCGGGGTGGGGGCCTCAGTGCCTCCTCTCCCTCGGGCAAACGGAAAGACGCCTGTGGCCTACGTAGATGGTGATTGGTATTCCATGTAAGCCAAGTTATTCAGCCTCTTTTCTCTGCTAATTTTCTAATCTGTCTCTATCTGTAATTAAATAAGTTTTTTCTAAGACGCCGACGCTGTCCAAGCTTCGAATACCCTGGATCCACTGGGGCTGGACCCTGGCAGAAAAGAGTTTCTGCAACCCCCTTAAGGTAGCTAATATGTGTGAAGAGACTCTCCAGATAGAAGTGAAAGAAATATGTAGGGGGGGAAAGCAGCAAGATTTATTAATGACAGAATGGCAGAATACTAGTGGACTTTATATTCATTACTTAGTGGAGCTGTGATGAAGACTTGGGGCCACTGAACTTTCTTTTCTGTGCTGATTCAGATTTCAGTTTATGAAACAGGAAAAGACCTGGAATAGACTCTACCCTCAGAGCACTCAGAAAGAACCAATTCTGCCAACATGTTGATCTTGAACTTCTAGCATCCAGAACTCTTAGAAAATAAATTTCTGTGGTTTAAGTCACCCAGTCTGTGGTACTTGTTATGGTAGCCCTGGCAAATTAATCTAATGATGGTAAACTCATATAATTGAATTTGTTATTTTATCAATATTATTGGAAAAGAGGAATTTGCTGAAATTTTCAACACAGAATATAAAGTACTGATCAACATACAACCTCATATCTCCTTTATAGTTTAAGGGAAAACATATGTTTTAATAGGAAAAATTATAAGTAGCAGAAAGCTTTTTGATTAAAAGAAGATAAGTTATTTTTTTGGGGGAAAAAGTTTTTACCTTTTTATAGGGAAAAAACAATTACTGAAAAATAAGCTACTTTTATATCTCATATAAGAAGATACTCAAGATATGTTCTTAAAATAATATAGAAAATAAATCACATTTGCTTTAAATTAAACAGAAAAAATGATGATATTTTCAGTTCTATAAACAGTTGGCTAAATTTGTTACATGTGACAGTAATATAAGTATAGTTTATAGTATAACTATACTATGGCTAGAAATGCTAGTATTATTACAAATATATAAATTGACTATACCCTAAAAATAAGGTAATTTTTATCACTTACAGTTATTTTATGTCTATAAATTTTTTGTGACAAATAAATGTACTTTAATTGCAACCTTGAAATGTTATTTAGATGGAGCTGAGTGATTAAATACAGAAAGTAATTGTATATAGTGAATGCTTGTTTTGATTTTTCCAGTTTTAAAATATAGATGATGTTAAAATATAAATCTTGTGTGCATTATCCATTGCAACTGAGCTCAATTCTTTTCTAGTGTCATTTTGAGTTCCCTGTTGCCATAGTTGCTGCTAAGAAAATACATTTTTCTAAAAGATTTATAAATAATGATTGCAATGTTTTTAGCTCTTTGTAGTGAAATACAATATCCGATGCCTCTGAGAAGAATATAAATCCAAGCACTAGGGAGTCATTCAGGTCACACTTGAGTCTTGTTACAAGTAGGGCAAGAAAAGTGTCTCACTGGTATCCATTAATGTGTACTCTCCTGCCCACTCAAAAGATAAATTCCATGTATTTAGGTTCAGAAAGCATATATAAGACTGTCTTTAAGCTTTATATCTGCTTTTGTTACTCCAAAATCTTGTCAAACAGAAAAAGATTGCATTTATTAACCCTTCTCTTTTCTAACATTACTTACTTTAATCATTCTTCTAAATGCTGTTAAAATATTTAATTTATGTGAACATGTTTTGCCAAGTGCATTCTTAATTCTCTGAATATTAAGTAAATTCTAATTTTTTACTATAATAAAGAATCAAAGTTACCTATATTTGATAAACTGATATTCATTATGTCTCTTCATATAAGAGGAAAATTAATATTTAAAGGTCATTTCCTCCTCATTTCCCTCCAAACAAGCCACTCTTTACTAATTGAATAATTGTTTGCTCTTCCACATATAGTGTATGCTATCTGAAAGAGAAAATGTACCAAAAAAAAACAACAACAAGAAAACAGAGGATGCCATTAAAAATAACATAAAAGACTAGTATCCAGGAAAAAGGAAAAATTGAATGTTTCTGATATACACACACAAATAAATACATATATCTGATATACATGTCAGCAGTATATACACATTGATTATGTAGATTGTCCAGATTATGAAGCAGTGACATTATCAAATTTGGATGGGCTGAAGAAACAAAGGTTTGTTCCTTCCTCACATTTATACTCAACTCTGTTCAGTGAAAGAGCTTGCTTTCCTTAGCCACTCAGGGACCCCTAAGACATCTGAAGTTCCATAGTCTTAGGACAGCTCCATCTCATCATGAAATTTCAGAGTTCACTGAGGGCTTCTCTGATGGCTCAGTCAGTAAAGAATCTGCCTGCAATGCAGGAGATGCAGGTTTGATCCCAGGGTCGTAAGATCCCCTGGAGAAGGAAACAGCAACCCACTCCAGTATTCTTGCAGGGAAAATCCAATGGACAGAGGAGCCTGGCAGGCTATGTATTCCATAAGGTCACAAGAGTTGGACATAGCCATTAAACCATCACTGCAGTAGGGGAAGAGAAGGTTAGTGCTGCAGCTCTCACACGAGCAGTTAAATGCTTTGGCAATAGTACATTACTCACAGTTGGTGAAATCACCTTGATCAATTAAAGGTGATGAAGTAATATTCCTTCCATATGTCCAAAAAGAGAGTGAATGTCTATCAATAAGNGGACATAGCCATTAAACCATCACTGCAGTAGGGGAAGAGAAGGTTAGTGCTGCAGCTCTCACACGAGCAGTTAAATGCTTTGGCAATAGTACATTACTCACAGTTGGTGAAATCACCTTGATCAATTAAAGGTGATGAAGTAATATTCCTTCCATATGTCCAAAAAGAGAGTGAATGTCTATCAATAAGCATTAGAAAGATCAATCACAATGTTTTGCACAACTATCTCAGATATGCAGATCTGCTAAGCCGTGTGCAACTCTGTGCGACCCCATAGACGGCAGCTCACCAGGCTCCTCCATCCCTGGGATTCTCCAGGCAAGAACNATTTTCCTACTACACTATCCGTTTCTAATCTCTCTATATATCTGTAATTAAATAAGTTTTTTCCTAGGATGCTGATTCCGTCCCCACCTTCGAATTACCCTGGATCCACCGGGGAAGGACCCCAGCAACTATAGTTTACCTTAACTTATAGAACTACAAGATAGCGCTACAATAAAAGGCAGAGATATCCAGGAAGGGTGGCCCTAGACAGGATATTCAGAGATCTTCTCACCAATTCCAAAGCTTTCCCAATTTTCCCTGGCACAACTGAACAGATAACTGTTTCTATTTTTCTATGACTTGCTTTAATTTCTACTTTAAGTCCCCATTCAGCCTAGATAGCAAAAACATTACCTTACTCAATTTGGGGTCACTTCTTTCCCATGGATATCGTATGTAAGTTTCAGAGGTTAAAGCAGTGCCATTACTGGGGAAGGAGCTATCTGGTCTTTGGTGTCATCTCTCCAACTTGCAGGACACTCAGGTAAACATCAAACTGTGCATGTTGCCATGGAGACATCCCTTATCCCCATCAGTTGCTCCTTTATATCTACAAATTCTTGATGCTATTTCAGGTGCCCTTTTTAAGTATATATAAAAGTTCACCCTCTGAAACTGTGTGTAGGAAAGTCCATTTGGGCCTCCAAAGCCTGGCATGCCCAAATGTTCATGGGCCCATTTCTACCCTGGGGTTTTCTGGGCCTCTCCCTAGAAGCAGGCTCCAAGACCACCCTGTTCTCACAGTCCACACAGAAGCTCCATCACCTCCTAGGACATGACCCAGGAGGCAGGGCCAAGAACCCTCATCCTCTGTGATCTACCCCTCTCCCTCCCTCTTCTTCTGAAAATTCGTGTCTAAGAGAAGAATGGAAGGCACTTCTCCTCCTGTGAAGTGTTTTCCTAAATCTTTTATCCATGTTAGATGTTCTTCCCATCCCCCAAAATATCTAAGCCCCCAAAACTCATGAGCCAATAAAAGAGATTCTTGTTTCATATTTTCTGCTGCCCAGGCCCTTCTCAGAGTACAAAGGGCTGGCTCAGAAGGGAAAATAAATACACTGGAGAGAGATACTGGTTATTATCTCAAACATTTTATTCCACCCTCTCCCACCACGTCTGTCCCCAGTACAGGGACTGTCAGGCACCTCTGATTCCCACAGCACTTGGCACAGGGCCTACACACAGTATGAGTTCAGTATGTGCCAATACACGCGGCATTTAGCACAGTGACATTTAATTAATGTCAGATTCCCAAAAGGAAATTGATGGACATTATGGCTTCAAGTAACAGCTCTGAGTTGTATAAAAGGGGGTTCAAATCTTAATCCTTCCATTTTCTAGTTTCAAGAAAGTGGGCAAATAATATGCCCTTGCTAAATTTCAGCTTCCTTACCTTAAAATGAAGGAAAGAGTCCTGAGTTCACAATGTTATTATGAAAATTCAATAAGATGTTATATGTAATGTACTTAGCATGATGCTTGGCATACAGTAGGTGCTCAACGAATGTTGGTTACTGTTATTGTTATCACCACTGTGAAAGTGAAAGTGTTAGTTGCTCAGTCATATCTGACTCTTTATGACCCCATGGACTCTATAGCCCAACAGGCTCCTTTGTCCATGGGATTCTCCAGGCAAGAATCCTGATGGGTAGCTATTCCCTTCTCCAGTGATCTTCCCAACCCAGGGATTAAACCTAGGTCTCCCGCATTGCAGGTGGATTTACCATTACTCAGACTCTAATTATGCTGCCCAGGACCTAAGATGCCTAGATCTTCTGTAACAGTGGGTTCCTATAGTGAAGTGGCAGCTGCTGCAGGGGAAAGAGACCTGGCCTGGCATCATCATATTACCTGTTGCCTCATCCAGGTGAGACAGGCCTCTGGTGGACTCCCAGAGGTAAGATATCCCACCCTCTACTGTGCTGTGAGCACGACGAAGAAAAGTGTGCACCCCAGTCTCATCACAGGGCGCCAATGTAGACAGCCTTGCCCGCTGTGTGGTCAGAGGTCCAGGACCAGAAAATTGCAAAGGGCACAGTCTCCAGAAACCAGGCCTGTGCACCTTGAAGCACTAGCCTATGTCTAGAGAGAAGGTCCGTTCTTGAGACTCTAAAGTCAGGGCTCTGTCCAACATGAAACAGAAGAACATAGGTAATGAGTCATTCAGCTCCAAATTGAGACACAAGTTGGGCTTAGATCTCAGATATTTCTTGCTAGTAAAACCCAACCACCGAGATAGGAGTGGAGTAGAAGTGATCCTTTCCTAGATCAACTAGATAAGACAGAAAGCAGACACGAGGGCGATGATTGTTAAGCTTTAGTCTGCATCAGAATCACCTGGAAGGCTCCTTGAAACACACTTTGCTGGGTCGCAAGCCTGGAGTTTCAGATTCTATAGGTCTGGGGTGTATGGTTACCAGGTTTGTTAACAAAAATACATGACTTTAGATTTAAATTTGAGCTGAGTAATCATTTCTTTAGTACTTAATCCCGAATAGCACATGAGACATACTTAGACTAAAATAATCATTCTTGTTTANGGGTTGCAAGCCTGGAGTTTCAGATTCTATAGGTCTGGGGTGTATGGTTACCAGGTTTGTTAACAAAAATACATGACTTTAGATTTAAATTTGAGCTGAGTAATCATTTCTTTAGTACTTAATCCCGAATAGCACATGAGACATACTTAGACTAAAAAAATCATTCTTGTTTATTTTATAAGTTCTCATTTAATTTCATTATTATTCCAATGAGTCAACTCATTGGGAAAGACCTTGATGCTGGGAAAGACTGAAGGCAGAAGAAGGGGGGAGCAGAGGATGAGATGGTTGAATGGCATCGCTAATTTGGTGCACCTGAGTTTGTGCAAACTCTGGGAGGTGGTAAAGGACAGAGAAGCCTGGTGTGCTGCAGTCTGTGGGGTCGCAAATAGTTGGACACGACTGAGTGACTGAACAACTGAACAACAACTCATTTAACTGGGGCATCCTGAAGGTTATCTGGCAACCCTACTGGGGTGAGGCCAGAACATTGGCATGTCTAACAAGTTCCCTAGTGATGCTGTTGCTATGGTCTGAGAACCACTGAATAACTGAATTGCCTCTTTGGCAATTTCCAGTTCAACTCTGAGTACTACTGGCTGGAGCTTCCCGCCCCAGAGGCAAGTAGTCAGGGATCACAGACACCTTCACATATCCAGGTATTTGCCTCCAGGCTGGGAAGCTGGTGACAGAGGCCCAGGTAGAGTAAGTGCCTTCAGCAGCTCTTGACTGTCTTGGTTACTGAGAGGTGGGTTTCAGAGACTCACTGTTTAACCCAAAGGATTATAATAATTTCAACACCAGAGCTAATCCTCTATGGACAGAGCACACTTGATTTTCTTGGCTAAGTCTGTGCAGACTCCCTTGAGAGGAGGAGACACAGGTTTCCCCGTGACAAGAAGCTGCTCCTCTGCATTTGGGAATCAATCCTCACCTTGGTTTCCTGCAGCAGCGCCTGATTCCCCTGCCTTTGCTCAAGATCACAGGTACTGGGAGATTCAGGGCAGCCCCTAGATCCTTCTTTATTTGTGTTGACCAAGCACCTGTTTGCTTTCATCCTCACACCCAGGCCCTAGATGGCACAAGAGCTGCAGATTGCTGGGGCAGGGGGGTGATTCTTGTCATCTGCCTTCCAGGTAAGCAACTCCTGTTTCCCATTGCCTCTGTTTACATGCAGAGAGCATTTATAAAGACAAAGAGGAAAGTACTGAATAAAAAGAACACACACACAAAACATTTAGATGAAATGAGCAACTACTTACAGCTGTCACATGAGCTGGGGATTGTCCTGTCGCCCCTCCTTGGGTTTTAATCAGTGACAGTGGACACTGGCGTTTAAGTCCACCATCACTGGGTATCCCTGCCAGAGAGACTGATTTATTTGGTCTGGTTGTAGACTGAGCAAAGGGAGTTTTAATGCCTATATATGGAATCTAGAAAAATGGTACTGCCGAACCTATTTGCAGGGCAGGACCAGAGATGCAGACACAGAGAACGGTCATGTGGGCACAGCGGGGGTGGGGAAGGAGGGATGATCGGCGCTGACACATGTAAACTATCAGGCTTCCCAGGTGGCGCTAGCGGTAAAGAACCCTGCTGCCAGTGCAGGAGACATAAGAGATGTGGGGTCAATCCCTGGGTCGGGAAGATCCCCTGGAGAAGGGCATGCAACCCACTCCAGTATTCTTGCCTGGACAGAGAGTCAAACACAACTGAAGCGACTTAGCATGCACGCACGCATATATCATGTGTAAACCAGAGAGCTAGTGGGAAGCTGCTGTGTAGCACAGGGGGCTCAGTTCAGGGCTCTTTGATGGCCGAGAGGGTGGGATGGTGGGGGGTGGGGAGGGAAGGGCAAGAGGGAGGGGAAATACGTATAAGTATAGCTGATTCACTTCATTGTATGGTAGAAACCAACACAACACTGTAAAGCAATTATAATACACTGATAAAAAGTTTTTAATTAAAAAAATAAAACTCCCCTGATGGTACAATTAATATAGCAAAATGTTGAACTCTCATCCTGCAAGGTCATGACAAACACTGACATCATGAATCCTGCATCCCTGCTCTGGGGGAAAATACATGCTTAGGTTCCCATGAGCCTCTGGTCCCAACAATGCCAGCAGCCAGTCAACACACAATCTGGGGCTGTGTGTGTTTCTATCTCAGGACACCTTATCTGATACATACAGTTGACTCATTAGCCTTGAACTCACAGCCCACAGCGTGATCACTCGCACCCCAGTGAAGCTCATCTGACACACATGTTTTCTCCACAAGACACAGCACAGCCTCCTGAGCTTAGGAAGACAGCACTTCAGCCCAAGGCACTGAAATTACCAACAAACCCACAAGGTGTGGCACTGAACACACAGTGAGAAGGGCAGTGTCTACAGTCTAAGAGCTGAAACAAGCAGGCAGGGCGTGGCCTCGCCCACCCTCAGCCAGGAGGGGCTGCTCCACACATGCCCTCGAAAGGCCACAAATGTGGGTGAGTACTGACTTCTGGGACCACAAACCTATTGAAGTAAATAGGCAAATTCAAGGTACAGAATCCTCGGATAATTAGGACAGACTGGACATCTATCATCAGCCCCAGAGATCATTCCACTGCAAGACTGGAGAGTACGGGTGCCCCAAAAGGTAAGTGAAGAATGCCCACCACAGCATCCTCAAACAGCACAAACACAAGGAGACACGAGGAGTTGAGGAAAAAAATTGTAGTCATAGGACCTCAATTTGGGCACAATGCCCACTAGACTGCGAATGGTTGGTTTTCCAGTTGCTAAGTGGGTTTTACCAACCCACATAGTGAGAGACTTTATTTTCTTGGGCTCCAAAATCACTGCAGAGGGTGACTTCAGCCATGAAATTAAAAGATGCTTGCTCCTTAGAAGAAAAGCTATGACCAATCTAGATAGCATATTAAAAAGCACAGACATTACTTGGCTAATAAAGGTCTGTCTAGTCAAAGCTATGGCTTTTCCAGTAGTCATGTATGGATGTGAGTTGGACTATAAAGAAAGCTGAGCACCAAAGAATTGATGCTTTTGAACTGTGGTGTTGGAGAAGACTCTTGAGAGTCCCTTGATCTACAAGGAGATCCAACCAGTCAATCCTAAAGGAAATCAGTCCTGAATATTCATTGGAAGGACTAATGCTAAAGCTGAAATTCCAATACTTTGGCCACCTGATGCAAAGAACTGACTCATTTGAAAAGACCCTGATGCTGGGAAAGATTGAGGTCAGGAGGAGAAAGGGACAGAGGATAAGATGGTTGGATGGCATCACCAACTCGATGGACATCAGTTTGAGCAAGCTCCAGGAGATGGTGAAGGACAGGGAAGGCTAGGGTGCTGCAGTCCATGGGGTCGCAAAGAGTTGGACACAACTGAGCAACTGAACCGAACCGAAGTGGGTTTTACATCCCCCCTCATAAGATCATTATGGGAGGGATTGAATGAAATGTGAAATTACTTCATGTGGCAGAGCTACACTCATAGACATAAGATTCCAAAGTCGAGCCATCAGGTCAAAATATGGAGGGTCATAACTGGCTAAAGCTGATGTGCTACTGTTTGCAGAGCCCTTCAAGACTAGTCTTGCTTGTCCACCATGCTGGCTGGTCCCTGCTACCCAGATAGTCCAATGACAGCCAGACTCAGAGGTCCAAAGCCATGTGGGGTTGATCACCTCTGAGTCCCCACAGCCTTACCATTCTGGCTTGGAGAAAAACGTACTTTGGAGAAGTAGTTCTGGATCTTTAATCACTGGTACTGCTTTCAAAGATTCATGTCTGGGGCTTCCCTGGTGGTCCAATGATTAGGACTCCACGCTTCCACTGTAGTGGTTCAGTCCCTGGTCAGAGAAATAAGATCTCACATGCTGCGCAGTATGGCCAAACAATAAAAATAAATAAATACCTAGATGTGAAAGTGTTAGTCACCCAGGCATGTCCGACTCTTTGCAAACCATGGACTGTAGCCTGCCAGGCTCCTCTGTCCATGGGATTCTCCAGGCAAGAATACTGGAGTGGATTGCTGTTCCTTTCTCCAGGGGAGATCTTCCCAACCCAGGGATCGAACCCTGGTGTCTGGCATTGCAGGCAATTCTTTACCATCTGAACCACTAGGGAAGTCATTTTAAAAAGTTAAAAAACAAAAAAGAAGTTCTGTAGGGGTCCCGTGGGGTGGGCTGAAAGGATACAGACAGGGTCCCTACCGTGTCCACTCACAGGACCCCTCCTAACTCCTGCCCTCTGTGCAGAGCCTCCTCCATCCAGCCATCCATGACCCAAAGTGCTGTCAGGCACAGAACTCATACAACACACATCAGCAGAAGGCTGAGCCGACATCAATGTTCTCCTGAAAAACAAAGACTCGGGGCTATGGAGTGAAGAATCAGAGAGCCCCAGATAAAAGAGGGAATGTTTTCAGGGTGAAATTAGCCAGGCACAGTCTTGGACATTCTGGCCAGGATCATTGGAATAAAGGTGCTCCGAAGGGGACAAAGTTATTCTGACAGAAGACACCAGGTTCACTGCTTAAAGACAGGAGCTAGGGTGAGGCTTCCCTGCAGGCTCTCTGAAAAGAAAGTGCCTCTAGCTGCCTACAGTTATGGCTTTTAGGGCCAAGGAATGTAGGAAGACCTCAACCAGTTTGATTCCAGGAGCTGAATCAAGGTATCTCCTCCCTTAAAAGCAGACAGTTCACCAGAGAGGACGTACAGATGGAACCAAGTTGTGAAAGCACATGATGAAAAGACGCCCCACGTCTTAGCTAACAGAGAAGGTGAATCAAAACCACAGTGAGCTACCACCGCAAAACCATCAGAATAGTGAAAATAAAAGCATGACAACACCAAATGCTGGTGATGACATGGAGAAACTGGATCACCCATGCATTGTTGGCAGGAAGGTGAAATGATACATCCAAACTGGGAAACGGTTTGATAGCTTCTTAAAAAACCAAACACAATGATCCACAACCCAGTGATCCAGAAAGCGTACTCTCAGGCATTTATCCCAGAGATATGAAAATTTATGTTCATACAAAACTCTGTGTGTGAATGTTCATAGAAGCTTTATTCATAAAAGCCAAAATTTAGAAATATCCCAGGGGTCCTTCCATAGGTGTGCAAACTGTGGTATATCTACACCTTGGAACATGCTTACAACAAAAAAGAATAAATTATTGATATACACACCAATTTGGACAAATCTCCAGAAAATTATACTGACTGGAAAAAAAAAAGTCAGTCCCAAAGGTTACATACTGTGTAATTTCATTATAAAAGTGGAGACCAGATTAGTGTTTACCAAGATTTAAGGATTTGTAGGTGATGGGGGGAAGGGTGTAGGGGAGCAATGGGAATTTCTGTAACAGGGAAACACAAGAGATCTTTGTGGTGGTGGAAATGCTCTCTATCATAAGTGGGCTGGTGGGTTCACAAGTCTATACATGTGATAAAATTGCACAAAAGTAAATACACACAGAATTGAGGACAAGAAAAACTGGGAAATCTAAACCAGAGGGGTGGGTGGGTTCCACTGGTATCAGTATCCTGATTGTAATATTGGATCATAATTTTGCAAGGTGTTCTCATGGGGGGACATCAGACAAAGGGCACATGAACTTTCTCTGTGTTATTTCTTAAAATTGAATCTACAGTTACCTCAAAATTAACATTTTAATTTTTTTATTGATACAAAAAAGGACAAATGCACATTAAAAAGACTGATTCAAAATCCTGGAAAGAAAAAAATATAGCCCTGGGGAGAAGAAAGATAGATAGGACAATCTCGACTGGACAGAGTCAAGGGAATAAGCGAAATTGAACCATCAGTTGTTCAGTCACTTGGTCTTGTCTGACTCTTTGAGACCTCATGGACTGCAGCATGCCAGGCTTCCTTGTCCTTCACCATCTCCCAGAGTTTACTCAACTCATGTCCATCGAGTCGGTGATACCACTCAACCTGTCTGTCATCCACTCAACCCACCACCCACCCAACTCTGTCATCCCCTTACCCTCCTGCCTCCAATTCCTGAACCAGGAAGACTGCCTGGTCCAGGAGGTGAAGACTCAGGTCTGTGGGAGTAGGAAGTCTCAGAGTGAGTGAGGTGGGGTGACAAGGGGCCACAGGGAATGGAGAGGACATCCTTTCTAAAGAGGCAGCCACTGCTTACTTACCTTAAGACGTTTTTGCCAAGCGAGAAAGCAGACCCAGTATCACCAGGTCTTCCAAATTTTTTTGGAATGGTAAAATCTTAATTTTAATAAGAAACCTTCCCATTTTTAAATGTTAGCAGCTAATTTGAAAAATTCCAAAATACTATGCAGGTCAAAGGAAATTAACTGTAACTTGTATTCAAGCAACCAGTTTTGATCCTCCATCTAGTCCTCTCCGTCTGCATTCTACTCACCCTCCAGGGCTTAGTGAAGGTTTTGTCTCCACTTTGACCCTTCTCTGAGTCCCAGGTGGAGCTAAATGCCTTTCTCTGTACTTACCCAACCCACTCCACCTCCTCATCAGTCCCTGTCTTCCAAGTATTCATCCCACTGTGTTGAAATGTCTGCTCGCCTGAGAGCTCTGAGCAGCTGACTATGGCCACAACAATGCTGTGAACCAAACAGGTCAGCTGGGAACGGGCTGGTCTGGGCTGGAGGCTCTGCTGACCTTGGCTTAGTTGGTGTCTATGTCTGAGTTAACTGGGGGTCGGCTGGTCTGGGTGAACCGTAGCTGTCACGGTTCTGCTCCGTGCATCTCATTTTCCTCCTGGAATCAGGGGGTGTGCCCTTTCATGACAGTAACAGAGGGCAGGAAGGAAATGTGCCAGGGCACACTCAGAACTGGTACCCTGTCATTTCCACCACGTTCTATTTGGTAATTCTATTGCAGATTGGGAAAACAGACTATTTCCTCACCTCTTTAGCGAGAGGGGCTGCGAGATCAAATGCCAAGGGGGTGGATTAGACATCGAGCTGGATGCGGAACTGCGGCAGTGATGCAGTCTGCACACGCTCCTGAAGTTCACGGCCCTGACTTACTTGTCTCTAGGCCCTGGAGCCTATCCTTGGGCTAGATGCACAGTAAGTGCTGAATAGCTTTTGGTGGGGTGGGGGGGGNGAGGGGCTGTGAGATCAAATGCCAAGGGGGTGGATTAGACATTGAGCTGGATGCGGAACTGCGGCAGTGATGCAGTCTGCACACGCTCCTGAAGTTCACGGCCCTGACTTACTTGTCTCTAGGCCCTGGAGCCTATCCTTGGGCTAGATGCACAGTAAGTGCTGAATAGCTTTTGGTGGGGTGGGGGTGGGGTTTCAGGAAAGAAGGAATGAGCCAGTGAGTGACCTTTATGGATGAGGGAACACTTCCAGGGGGATGCAATGACTTGCCCAAAGTCACCCAGTTCATGGAAGATTCAGAAATAGAATTCATGTCTTCTGTCTCTTTCCAGCATCATGAGATGCTTAGAAATGAAACCCCCTTGGCCTGGCACTCACCCCTGTGCACCATGGGTCT
>SJYA01004980.1:0-28660 GCA_006410615.1 Neotragus moschatus
CCGTACAAGTTGTGCTCGCTGTCACTTAAAAAAGTTACCTTGATAGAAGGAAAAGCTCGCTCTGGGCTAGTTGGAAATCCCAAGTAGAGGACAGGTTTGTCTTTACCATCATTTTGTCTTATTCATGGCGGGTAGCTAGGGCACGCTCCTCAATAGAGGAAAACGACTGCTATAAACCCACGTTTACTGAATACCTACTATGTGTCCTGCCTGGAAACCTGACAGTCCCAAAGCAGCAGCACTATGAGTCAGCAACAGAAAGCACACGAAGATGATCCCTTGTAAAACGATGGGAAATTCTTTACATTTTAATGTTACTATTTAGCTGTAACGCGTGGTGCATGCACTAAACCAAAATTACTGTCGTTCCGATTTGAGGGCCGGTTCTTAAGGCCGGTTAATGCCGGGCTTCGGGGAATGGCCACATCCCTTGCTCCTAAGGCCACAGGAGTAGTCCAGGGCTCTGCAGCTGTTTATAACCGTTAAGTCATGACTCTTCCACCTGTCTGGGTAAATCAATCCCCACAACAAATGCAGACACACTTGTAGGGCTCAGGAATGACTGTTTATAAGCTCATAATAGCAAAGTCTTGGGCAAACCAGAGGCGAGGCCTTCCCGGTCACGCTATTTCCTCAAGGCAGATCTCTCTATTTCCCATAAGAAGTGAACTACATTCCTCTTTGTGTGGCCTCCTACTTCCTGGCCATCTGTATTGGTTAACCAATCTCCTGGGTTTTCATGAAAAGCCAGAGACAAGCCCTCCTCTTCCAGAAGGCCTGGGTCATGTGTTTATGTGCTTACCATAAAAGCATGAAGCATATCACTTGTTTGGATTAAAATCTTCTCTTTCCAAAGGCTGGACCTAAAGTTCCTAACCTGTAAAAACAATCCCCCAAAAACACTCTTCAGGCCAACCTAGTGAGCATGCACCCCCTCTTCAGAAGTCACAGTTATCAATCAGGAGGTAGTGGACTATGGTGGTTGTGAGCTCAGGGTCTCAAAGGAGAAATTCAGGTTTGAATCGCAAATCTTTACTTATCTGAGCATTGTTTCATTTGCAAAACAAGGATAGACTAGCATCTAGACTCCACAGACAAGAAGACTGGATGAGGTAATGGATGTAAGGTACTTGTCCTGACATACCATCAACATGATAGCCATTTTTATTATCTGACTTACTTGGAAAGTAACCACATTTTTCTTTAAACAATCTCCAAGTGGTTTCGTTTTGTTAAGTGAAATAAAGGATTTAGACTTGACTATCAGGGTCCATTTTTGCCTAAGTTTTTGAGTTTGCACTGGCTTGCCTTATTTCCTCTGGAAACCAGAAAGCCTATGTTCTAGTTCCACTTCCTCCCAACTTAAGACACTTGTAGGTCATTTACACCCTTGAGCCCAGGTTTTTCATCTGTAAAATGGGTTAACAGTAGCTATTCTGTAAGATTTGGGATGAGATAATTAGGTATCCCATCCTGGTTGCATAACAGAATTATGAGCTTTGGGGGGATTTCTGGATACAAGATACACCAGTGGATACCTGGAATAAGTTAAACAGACAATTCTCATATACATATAGCTTGGGCTGAGAACCTTCGCTTCAAAGGTAAGGAATCAGTTCCAAGAGAATCCTTTTTAACCTCATCTGATTTATGAAGAGTAAATTCACATAAAACAGATATCTGATTAAAGCCATGTGAGGTCTGTTTGGAACATTCCTTGTATTTTATAGTAAATATTGCCAGAAATTTCCAGAATAATTAGCCCTCCTATTTACTTGTTCACATACTTAACACTGAGTTGGTCAAAAAGCTCATTTGGATTTTTCCATAAGCTGTTTTGGAAAAACCCAAAGAATTTTTGGCCAATACAACAATTTTGACCAAATTACCATACTTCACTTTCTGCTGCAAAATTGAGACTTGGGGTAAAAGATAACGATATGTAGCTCTGTTGTAATCTTTGCTTGAGATGACCAACTAAGTTGAAAATGGGACATTAATCAAATTACATTTTTCCCCGAGATCAACACACATCAAGATCAAAAGATGCAAAAGAATGGGACAATGTGAATATCTGCTTATAAAGTCATGAAGGCCTATCATTATGATTTTTAAAATACACACAAGGGTCTGTATCAATACGAAATTTGCTTCAAATTCTCCGGTTAACCTAAAAATCCAAAGGAATAGAAGACACATGAAATCTTAAGGAATGATCCCACAGCTATTTCAGGACCTACAGCGGTGATTTTAAACTTTTATGAAGCAGAACCCAAATATATGAAATAGATTAACAGAACCCTGGCTCTCTCTGCTCTCCCATCCTGAGCCACTCTACATAGTCCTCCTCTTTTTGCACCACCTCAGGGTTCCGTAAAATTTTAGTCACTGCCCTACATGCACGTCCATTTTCTCCTGCTTTTGAAGCAGTTAATAGAAGAATGAGAGTGGCCTCCACTTCTTTTTCAGCAGTAAACTCTTTAGCTTCCCGCAGTCCCAACTGCCACTTCCCTGCTATATCCATTTGTACCAATCTTCCATTTTTAATTCACTTCAGGAAGCCTGGCAATCAGCTTTTCCAACAGGCCTTTTGTTTGCTGGCATCAGGTCCTAGTTTTAGTTGCAGCATGTGGGATTGAACCCAGGCCCCCTGCATTGTGATCACTAAGCCTTAGCCACTCAACCACCAGGGAAGTCCCAACAGATTTTTCTGGCCACTTCACCCAGCATGCACAACTTCCACAACCAGGGATCAAACCTGTGGCCTTTGCAGTGGAAACTCAAATCGGTAATCACTGGATCACCAGGCTTTTGTAAACTCAGTATTTTTAGAAATTCCTTAGAACACAATCTACTGCTCTGAAGCATGTGGCAGAAAAATCTTTACTATTTAAAACATGTCAGAAAATGATTAAGGCCCTAATAAATTTTTATTTGGACAGGAATCCTGTTGCTTTTTATATTTGTTGCTGAGGGTGTGGACAGTGTTATCCAAGTATGCAGTGTACAACTTAAAATAGAAAAATCTGCTAGTTGTACACTTGTGCCTATTACAGATAAGTAAATTTTCACCAAACACAAAAAATGCACTAACATAGCATCTCTTTGGGAGAAGGCAATGGCAACCCACTCCTGTTCTTGCCTGGAGAATCCCAGGGACAGAGGAGCCTAGGGCGCTGCTGTCTATGGGGTTGTACAGAGTTGAACACGACTGAAGCAACTCAGCAGCAGCAGCCATCTCTTTGTTCTCACACGTTTGTGTCTTCAATGTTACCAGCTTTCCCATTACCAGGTAAACTGAGGTGCCCATAATTTCACCTTGTCCCTATTTGTTCCAAAATGCCAGAGGAAATGGGCAATCTACAGTCTCCTTACTGGAATTTATTCCACCTAGATTCTGCAATTGGGTTTGAACCAACCTTAGAATAGTGTCTTTCACTGTGATCCAATACACATATATTAGGTTGAATCCTATGACACTGCAGATATCTGTTTTTGATCTACATGAATAGCAAACACATGTTTAACCATACTTCAATACATACTCTTAATGTTTTCTATTCCTTATTACTAAAAGGAAATACTGGTCATGTGCTTCTGAACTTGGTTGAGTGACTTAATGAATAGCCCAACAAGTTTCACTTTCATCCCCTATTGCAGCATGCCCCATAAGTATATCACTTATACATACATTCTGCACCCATCACTCCTAGAGCCAAATTTAGTATGCATCTGTCCATTCTTTTCTTAGCTGTATCCTCACTACACAAAAAAAGAAAAAGGCAGATCAATGCCACTGAGAGAAAAACAGCCCAAGAAGTTTAGTTTCTCTTAAAACTCATTTGTGGTTAAGTAAATTAAATGAACCGACCTAGAGGCCTCAAATATGGAAAATGGCTTTGTCATATTCTTGACTTCTCTTTCTCCAAAGTTAAACGAAAAGGTTTGACATGCCCTCTGGTCATTCTGAAATACAAAGAGGAAGACGATGGCTCTTATTTCCCTATTTTTTTCCTCCTCCTCTCATACTAAGAGCTGAATAAGATAGTGATTTTGGTCTTCTTTCCTCAATCCCAAGTTTTCTGTTTAATTAAAATCTAAACAATCTATCCTGTTCTAAGGTGAATTTAACCTCTTTTACAAAGTAGTTACTAAAATTACAAATATCAAGTAACTTAAAAGGGTATGCTCAGAAAACGGGAAAATTCTTAATATTCTATATTCTGTAACTTGTTGCAAAACGAGCTACATAATACTTCTTAAAGTATCTAGGGCAAAGAAAGCTATTACATGAAAATTCTTGGCCCTAAGGGCGTAGGAAATCCTAAAACGAGATCATACATTGTCACATGTCACTGCTTACAGGGAAATAACATTCCACATTCCAAATAACAGATTAAATTCCTAACCTGTTTATATACTGTTCTAATAATGTTCCACTATTTCCATTAGTTAACCACTACTCATACCAGTCAGTACAAAACACATATATTTCTTACTAAATCCTGGACTAACCCTCAAATCACTACCCAGGTAATCAAAATGTTGAAGCATCTTGTGGATGCGTCCTTTGGTTCTAAAGTATTAAGAGAATCATTAAAATCTTGAGGATTGTTTTTCCTTTAAGACTGGTTAGGGCACAATTTAGTATTAAGCATTTATTAAAAAACCTAGAGACATATATTCAGTTTTTGAAATGAAAAGAAAATACAGGCCAACTGGTAGGGATTATGGTATTCAGTTGATGCCCCAGGCAAGATAACTTACTTCACACTGAAAATAATTTTTCTTTTGAAAATAATTTTTATTTAAAATTAAACATGGAACTTCCCTGGCAGTCATGGCTAAGATTCTGCCTTCCAATGCAGGGGATACAGGTTCGAACCCTAGTCAGGGACTCAAGATCCCACATGCCATGGAGCAGCTAAGCCCAAGAGCCACACTGAGCCCTCATGCTCCACACCTGTGCACCAGAACTAGTCAGCGCGCTGCAACTTCTGAGCCCCTCTGCCCCAACTTGAGTCTGTGCACCTCAAAGAAAGATCCTACATGATGCAACTAAGACAAATAAATACATAAAATCAAAGAGTTCAGTACATGGAAAAGATTGTTAAGACGGCCGAAACCTCATTTACTCTTTACCATGAGGTGCTTGGCTCTCTCTGTTCCATACTGTACTGAAAAATATTTCTGGGGGTAGGGCCCAGGCACTGGTATTTTTTAAAAGCTCACCAGGAGATTCTAATGCAAAACCATGATCCAGTCAGTTATATTTAAAAGCAGCATCATTCCAACTCAAAAATAACCCCCTGTGGCACAGCTGCTCCTCATAGCCCCCACGAAGACCTTGGAAAAACTTTCCAACGGGCCTCCCTCAAATCCTGGGATTCCATCATTTTACAGACCTCCTTGTGTCACAATCCCCTACACAATTACACTGACTCAAGTCTCCAGTTTCTCCTTGAACTGTTTTCTTCCTGTTCCATTCAACCTCACCCTCTTTAGACACAATGTAACCTAATCACCCAATTAATTTCCATGAAAACATAAAGACAGACAATAAGCCAAATAAATTGATACTCTTGCTTCTGAAAAGTTGCTAATACCTTCTGAGATCAAAAGCAGCTTGTATGAAGTCTTCCCAGGTGGCACTAGAGGTTAAGAACCCACTTGCCAATGTAGCAGATACAAGAGACTGGGGTTCAATCCCTGGGTTGGCAAAATCGCTGGGGAAGACAATGGCAACCCGCTCGGTATTCTTGCCTGGAGAATCCCATGGACAGAGCCTGAAAGGTTACAATCCATGGGGTCACAAAGTCAGACAGGACTGATTATACAGACTGGGTTCACTTAGATACTATTTGCTACTTCTGAGATGCAAAGGTGGATATGCAAGCACAGCAAGAAAATGTTTAGCAAAACTATCCTAACAGTTAACCAAAACAGCAGTATACCTCCCATCACTTGAACCTCTCCTCCCAAGCCAAAAAAAATTAAAATGCTATAATTACTTTCAGCATTTTCAACAATTCGCTTATTTTCAAAGTGTTAAAAAGAATCCTTCCTTAATAAAGTTCTCTGGCTTGAATTTCAATCCTAACTTTACCTTTGGGGACAACAAAATTCCACTACTTAACAGTACCTAGGACAAGAGAAATGTACTTACCTGATCTAAGAATTCCTGGAGTCAGGCTTCTCATATTATTTCACAATATAAATTGTAAAAACAGGTTGGCACACTACACATACAGGAAAATAAAAACTTCAGTTGATTTGACTTACAAATACAGTTAGAAACGTATGCAATTCCCACTGTCTCTCAAGAAAGTTCATTCACAGTAGACATGGGGAATATGACAAACCACAGTGCAACACAATACAGTGCATGACAGTTCATGCGGTCTCCATTCGGAAGGCCACATTTAGGCAGCAGGGGGGGGGCACTGTTTTCTGAGAACCATTATTGCAAAACTTAAGTCATCAGAAAACCTCATCTCTAGTCCCAGTTCTATAGCCATCTATTAATAACTGTGGGACAAATTATCCTCTGGACCTCAGCCTTCTCATATGTAAAACAAGGTTAGAATAAGACAGTCATTATATCTTTCCAGCTCCAATATTCTATTTATTGGTTCTGTAGTTGTTTTATTTCCCTATTCACTTAAAAACTGTAGTGATCTGCATATTTAATTGCTGTGAGAATAAAATATATATATAGGTAAAAATGTTTTGTCACTTAAGATCCTTAAATAAGGAACAAAAACTCTATTTTAGGTTAGGGAGTATTTACCATCAGACAAAATGAAGATTAGAATGGTGAAGTGATACATCAGCAGTCAGGAAAATCAGAACTTTTTCCTAGCCCTGTGTACTAATCAACTCTGCCTCAGGTAGTGGTTACAAAAAAGACCACTTAGAGTAAACCCACAACACTCTGACCCAATTTTTTGCTAGTAAAAGTTGCATACTTGGAATTGACTAAACTTTCTGAATGGAGGCTAAAGCATTCCTTGCTAATCATTTATATAACTTTGTTATTCTTTGTTTTGCATTAGTCCCTCAGAAATGCAAAGTAGCTTTATTTCTTCCTTGAAATGTTACTTTTAGTAGGCCTATTCAGGTCATGTTTTCCTCTAAGCTTCAACTTTCTATTTAATATTCCTCAGAATAAAGAAAACAGCTCATTTTAAACAAGAAGTTTATTTAAACAACAAGACGCTTGACTTGAAGGGAAAACTATCTAGGATTCATTTCTTTTAGAGTAATTTATCCCTACTTAAAGACAGATTGCCCTACATGTAACAGCTACGTACAAAAAAGTTATAAAATTGTCCTTGGTTAGACTTTTTTTTTTCTTTCAGCACTTTCTCATTACCTCCCCAGCTTTACTGAGGTATAATCAACTGCATATATATATATACAGTATATTTGATACATCTACACAATTTGAAAGGATAATCCTAGTCAAGCTAATTAACACATTCGTTATCTCACATACTGACCATTTTTTTTTNGAGGCTAAAGCATTCCTTGCTAATCATTTATATAACTTTGTTATTCTTTGTTTTGCATTAGTCCCTCAGAAATGCAAAGTAGCTTTATTTCTTCCTTGAAATGTTACTTTTAGTAGGCCTATTCAGGTCATGTTTTCCTCTAAGCTTCAACTTTCTATTTAATATTCCTCAGAATAAAGAAAACAGCTCATTTTAAACAAGAAGTTTATTTAAACAACAAGACGCTTGACTTGAAGGGAAAACTATCTAGGATTCATTTCTTTTAGAGTAATTTATCCCTACTTAAAGACAGATTGCCCTACATGTAACAGCTACGTACAAAAAAGTTATAAAATTGTCCTTGGTTTTACAATGATAAATGAAAAACATTAAAATTCTCCAATCGAACAAGGTATGCAAGAATTTTTATGTTGTTCTTTTTTTTTGTTAAACAGTGAGAGCAAAATAACTTACTGGAATATAAAGATAAGAGCTGATGAGCATGCCACTAATGGAGAAAAGGGGGTATTTTCACAGAATCAGTATTTTTTCCCCATCCCATCTCCATTTGATGTCAATCAAAACATACCATTGGCCATTTAGTTAAAAAAAAATGCAATATGCTTGTGCACATACACCAGTTACTTTATGTACAATAAAGGAATGGGGAAGGGGAAAATGAAAGAATAGAGAAACTATACTGTAGTAGTCAGGATGTGGTGGAACCAAATTGCAGTTTTCTAATTGAGAATGTCTTCTTGGTCTGGAGGAACAGAATTCTGGAGTAAAGTAGCAGGTTCCCTTTTTAGTAGACACCTCCTGTCTGCTGCTGGAATACATCAATTGTATCTTCATCCTCCATCTCCAACTAGCATAAATGAGAAAAAATAATCCACCACTGGTTAGTCAGTTCTTAAAATGTTTAACTATCAGACTTAAATATCCTGAATGAGTTCTACCCCGTCCAGTGTTATTTCAGATGTCCCACAGCTTAAAGTAACATTAGACTTAGGTTTGAATCATTTTTCACTTGGTCTTTTTTATTAACATTATAGAAAACTGAGTTTTTAAGTTAAAAAACAGGTATCATCATGAGTTAAATCTTCTCAACTTTCATTGCTTAAAATAAAAGTGATGTGTATGAAGGATATCAATGCAACGTTTAGATGAGCAAAAACCTAGAAATAACCAAATTATCAAAAACCCAAAGAAATATGGTACATTCATACATGAAATATCATGTAGCTATCATTAAAGTAAGTAGATTTACACATGCAGAAAAGGAAATATCCCTTAGAGACAATATTGGGCTAAAAAATTTAAAAACCAGGCATCATTTGTATACATATTTTTAATTTTGTGTAACTGTGTGTACAATAGGAATATATCTTTGCCTATGTACAAAACAGTGGTTACCACTATGCAGTAAGGAAAGACATGGGAAAAACAGACTTGTTAAAATCAAAAGGGAACTGTTTCTAATGAAGTTGAATCATAGTACAAGTAGGGCTAAAGTATTAAAATATTAAGTCTCAATTCTCTATTTGTAAAATGGAGTATCATTCAGTTATAAGAATTCAATGAGTCAAAGAAAGTATCTAAGAAAATGGTAAGTGCATTAACAATTACACTGCTGTTAAAACTGGCTGCTAAGATGTTCTAATTTATACAATTCTGCTACTTAATAAATACTGGAAAAACAATTCTAAAATAAGTCAGTTTTATTCTAAAACAAATTCAATTCCAAATACTAAAATGGTTAATTCTAAATTCAATTTGAAGATTTTATAAATGCAGTTATGAACAAACCTTCCCTAGGTTTAATTATTTGCAGTTAGCATAACAGACAAGTTTCAAAACTTTTTGGTGGTGGGTGAGAGTTTCAAACAACAGAAAATACATTATCATCAGAGCCCAGCATAATGGTTTAATTCTTTTAAAACCATCAAAACTGGTCTTCAGCCTATCTACTAAAATGAAACTACCATAATGTTTTTAAATTTTATAGTCAAAGTTTAAACGCTTTTGAAGGATACAGGAGAGCTTTTTCTCTCATTCAAGAGAATTCAGCTCCTCCTTGTGGCTACACACTATAATTGCTTCTTAGAGACTCACCAACAGAAAAAAGACGTGAAATTTTTGAAGATTATCAACAAAAACAAAATCTGGATGTTGTTTCACTCATATTTATAACTTCCTATTTTTTATGGGGGTGATAAATTCAAAAGTACGAGGTCCAACTTAAATTTCTGCTATCAATTTTTTTCCCCCAAAACTCTAAGTCTTAAACTGAATTTCAGAAGGTAAAAAGAAACAAAAACAAAAAATTTCTGCTACAGAAGGTAGCCCAGTCGATTCCCTACAAACTGACAGAATAACTGAGGTTATATGTAGAGATTAAGGGATCAAACAATTAAGGGTTTGGAAACAGACCTACTATCAACAGCCTTATGAAACACAAGCTATCAAGAGACTTGCAGTCACAACCACTAGATTCCCTTCAGTTCAGAAATATACCTAATCAAGACTTCAGGGGGAGCTAAAAAAGCTACAATAGCCAATCAATCACTTGTGAGAAACCCTGAGTATGATTTAGAGTTGCAGCAATGAAAACAGAAGGAAAACAACAATCTGAAGCAACAGACAGGAATTTTAAGTATTTTCTTCCAAATGATGCTGGCAAGAGGAAAACTTGGATTAAAATAAAATGACCTACTAGCTTTACTAAGTGACAAGTAGATATTAAAAACCATTGGCACTTTCTGAATTTATTCCTGTTTTTTCTTTTTGTTCCCCTTTGGCCGTATTTTACATAGCTTTGAACTCCGGTAAAGAACCATATTCCAATGACTACAAGTTCACAAATTAACAAAGCTCCTGAGAAAATTATGAACACATCTGCTTTCAAGTTCACACAGAGATTCTTACCTGTGCAGGTGTGTCTGTTTCATTGATTGGCTGCCCGTCAAATCGGAATCTGATCTGCCTCATTGACAAACCCTGGACAAAGCGTTTAAATGCAATGAGAATGCAAAGAAACAGTTAAGATTATGTTAAGATTTCCATACTGGTGAAGTGATTTGGGGTGATTTTTACTTTCTCTAAACTATAGTATGTTTCTCATTCTATTACTAGAGCTTAACTAATAAATTCTATTACTAGAGTTTAATTTCAAGAAATTTTTATGTGCATTTAAGGAGATAAATGAGCCTAAACATGCAACTTTCTGCAAAGGGGACTCCCATGTTTAACTTACTCAATTACCTACCTGTCACAGGGGTGGGAAAGGGAAAGGAACAAAACAGTGAAGCTGTTGATAACTGCAGCCAAATGAGAACAAGAGAGAAAATAAAGTATCTTTGGAGGTATGCTGTGAATATATTAACTAGAAAAATAGCTTTCTCTTACACAGTTATTCCTGTATCATGCACAAATTACAAACTACAACTCCTGTTACACAAACTCTTTGCTTTAATATTTAAGAGAAAATTAAACTGAGTTCCTAGGACTAAAAAACTGAGGTCAAGTATTCCACAAACACTCGTGTAACACCTGTATTCCCTTATTCAACAAGGATTCATTGAATTGGTCTTTAGAACTATCTGTAACATACTGCTTCCTTTAAAACTCGAGTCTTTGACACATACCACTCACTTCCAGACTGGCCCTTGTCTTGAGGAACACAAGCAATCCCCCAGTAGGTAGGTGACAGCCATAACCTAATTCATTCCTCACGACTTTCAAATTTAGTTTGTGATTACAGAAAGCAACCAAGAATGCAATGCCAACAAGCCATTACTACTATTACATATTTACAAACACTAGGTTGGAGACGATTGCTTCAACAAAACACAAGCACCTTTTATATGCCATTTTTCCCTCACTACATCAACTGATAAGGACATAAGGTCGGTGGTGTGACCATTTAAAATAAGGAGGGGGAAGGGGAAAGGCAGGGCCAAGAGAACACAAGCAAATTGTACTCCTTTACTGCCACCTTTTTATGCTATTCCTTATCAATAAAAGCTCTTTTATTTTGCTGGAGATTAAAAGTCCAAAATTCAGGAAATTGGCTTTTAAGATTCCATAAGTTATGTAAAATTAAACAATGAATTTACACTAAACCAGTATTTGGTTTTCTCTTATGTATAAATCTCAACATTGAGCTTTAACTGCGCCCCAGAGGAGCTGTGTGAGGCTATCTCTACATGTTCCCACTTCTTCATTTCACAAAAATGAACTGGACTAAACCAATTCTGGGCTCTCTGAAACCACATGAAAACCACCTAACCTAGAAAACAACTAGGGTTAGGGTAAATTTATACTAGAATGGAATACTATGCTCTCAGTCATTTAGCTGAAGGATCTGTGGCTGATATAAAGCGGGCAAACTAATTCTACATGTGAATGAAAAACTTATTTAGAAACCAACCTCTAGAGATACTAGTCTGAATCTCTATCATCTTATAAACATATAAGCCAATACTGGTTCAGGATCTAGAGAAACAGTGAAAACAGCCCTGTGCTCATGGAGCTTACATTTTACTGCAGAGACAGGTAAATACAATAATCAATGAAAAAAACACTGAAACAAACAAAAAAGAGAACTAAATGAACAAGGGTACTTTGAAATCAGAGAGGTCCCTGAGGTAGTAATCAAGTGTAGAGTAAAAATGATTGAGAGCTCAGCACTATCAATTAGAAATACAGTGTGCGCCATACATGTAATTTTAAGTTTTCTAGCTGCCACATGAGAAAGTTAAAACTAAGTAAAAGCTTAATAGAAATGTTTTTAACTCAACATAAAATAGAAATGTTTTTAACTCAAGATAATTAAAATACTATCACTTCGACATACAATCAACATTTTAACAATTGAACCTTTTGTCATACTGACTTTCCAAAATCTGGCATTTATTTTACACTTTGCAGTACATCTCAATTTGGACTAGCCACATTTCAAGTGGTAATCGGTCACATACGGCTTGTGGCTACTGCATTGGGCTAAGTTTAGACACAGAACAAAATTGGGTGATGGATTTTCAGTTATGATACATCATCAAGGAAGATCCTAAGGTTTTGGCAACTAGATGTAAAATGATGCTATTTACTGAGTGGGGACACCACAGAAAGATTTCTAATAGAATCAAGGATCCTCTTTTGCATGTTTAGTCTGAGATGCCTAGGAGGCATTCACTGGGACTCCTCCAGAGATCCAATGCCAAATAAGTGCATTAGAAAGTAAATATAAGCATTCAGTTAAAACCTTGATAAAAAATTCTTGGTCTTCTTCCTCACCTGCCAAAAAACTTAAGCTCTGCAAATTAGATGGGATAAATACTGAGTTTCTTTTTTAAATAATATGTACCACACTTAAAATGCAGGGACTCAGTCCTCTTCCTCAGAACCTGAGAAACCACTTGAAAAGTAAAGAGGGACCTTCTGTCACTCAAAACGTGGAGGTTATCCCCCATTTAAGAGGAAAATGGGAATAAACATCTTTCCAAATTCTTCCTGGATACTATCTTCAAATCCTGTTTGCATTCCAACAGATATACAATAGAATTATATTCTTTATGGATTGCCAATGTTTCTTCCTCTAATGCAAAGTAAGAATGGCCTCAATACGTTTAGTCAAATATAATCCCAACCTTATGCCTAATAACTGAAAAAAAGCAAAGAAAACCTTAATCTGGGCAGTACAGTAGATTTATCTTAACACAGAAGGAAAACTAAAAAATCCTTGATTGACCCACTAACTGATCTTATAGAACAATTCCCTATAAAAGGAAAATCTGGAATACAGAGGATGCGCTTTACTTTTTCTGGAACACAGTATAATGCCCCAGTCTATATGCATCTGGCAAAAAAAAATAAATACGTAAACTGTTAATCTAGGGGGTAGACTCATGGGTATTCAATGTATCTTTCTCTAAGTTCAAAAATTTTCAGTCCAGGTTTTAAATGAAAGCTAGAATTTACCAGTAATCAGAGAAAAGTTAGGCATGATATGCAGAGAATTTTGTAAAAAGTTACCAAATCTAAGCATGAGTTTCTATTTTGTATAAGGTTGTGCTACATAAAAGTTCCACCTTTTAAAATTCCCCTGTAACCTGAAAGAGTATTATTGCTAAAATACTGTAAATACTCTTTAGCATAATTAATAAGTATGTATTTACTAATTGTTACAAGATTTAACCAAAATGCTTCAAATAATAGTATACCTTGTACTTTGTAAAGAATTATCTTTACAAAGATATCTTTGTAAATAAAGAATTATGAAAAAGCTTACCTATATAAAAAGTTATAATCACAGTATTCTGTTATATAAGTAAATTAGGCATAAAATAAAGCTTCAAACTCAAAAGCCTTCGGTTTCTTTAAGAAGCCTTTCAATGTCATTAAGGAGACCCAAGTATCAACTTGAATTCAATCTCCCAACTTGCAGAGGCACCCTTTGAAACTTGTAGATTTTAACTTTATTTTGAACCTATTTTTAGGTCAGTGTGCAATGTAGACAAATTGTTTTAATCTATCAAAATAATTTTCCAAAATTTTATGTTATTCACCCAGGGTCAAGCAAGGAAAATACTTAGTGTTGGATTAACTGATCTACTAGTTTTTGCTATACTTGAAAAAGTCAACATTAAAGTTGCCTTGTAGAGTCACAGACTCAACATCACAAAAGAAAGCTTCTTTGTCCTAAAGCTCACATTTACCTCCTAGCATCTGTTTTCTACTTCCTCTTCTTGATGTAAAAAATTTACTATTTTCTGAGTAAAATTCAAATGTGTTTAATATAGGAATGTTTACGCCTGACCTCTACTATTAGTGTAAAAAGAAAACATTACAATTTTACATGCTTCAGGAAACTTGCAATGTCCTTAAACTCACATTTTATTTCCAACTTGGTTAAAATACTCGAAATAAATTGTTTCAAGACAAATTTTAAACTGTCAAATAAGAGCCTGACAAGAATGCACAGAACCAGAATCATGTATATTAACCATCTTAAGGGGTTTCATGAAAAATCAACAAACCAAGTGTATGATAAAACTCTGATATGTCACGTATATAAGTGTATATATATATTCTACCAAAAACAATCTATTGTCATATTATGCTGGTTTCTATTTCTCAAGAAAATGTTTGTTTTTTAAAATCCGTTTTATTCAGAGGAAGTACACATGTCAGCTCCTCACCTGTCGTTCACAATAGGCTTTCATTAGTTTACTAAGTGGTGTATGCCTCTTAATCTTAAACTGCACCACAGAACCATCCTGCCCCGCCACCTTCAAATTAATATGATCGTTGTTCTCAGTCTTGACTCCTTCCTGTTGAAGAAAAAAAAAATTTAAGTATAATTTGGAAAATGTGAAAGACAAACACCTTTTAAAGAAGCAGCCCAAGTCAATTCAGAAATCAACAGGTTTCTCATTCTGTATGGCAAGAGCATATAGCTGTTTTCAGCTGTTGTAGTCAATCTGAAAGATGATAAATCTTGAAGCAACAATATTAAATAGCTGTGGCAGAAACAGAAAAGCAGTGTACCTCCAATACTATCAGTATCAACGACCGATTTTTAACGATGTATCCCCTTCAATTTACTGCAATGCCCTTTTGATTCTGAGTTTTAAAAAATGACATCTCCCAAAATATATCTTTGCTCTAAAACGGTTAAAAACAAGCATCCTTTCTCCTTTTAAAGTGCTTTGAGTACACAATGCAAGAAACAAAAATCTAGAGCTTGCAATGCAAAACTAATCACAAATCTCGTTAAAAAGTTAGCAAATTAATTTTACTAACAAATCTCAAACTACATTAAAAAAACAAACACACACCTAACTGAGGAATATCCTTTGATTCTCTCCGAAGCAACAGTAATAACTCAGAACCACTATTACTGTTCACCTCTATGAGCAGCTTCGTTTTTGTTTATTTTTAGTTAAGAGCTTTTTCTCCACTCCCCTCTGTTGTCATAAGTCAAATGCACAGTTTTATTCCAAGTCTTCCTTGTGGATTTCGACAAAATCTGAAGTTCACCAAAATCAAGTGCAGAAAGAATTCTGTAGCCCCTAAACCACTTCAGAAGGGAAGGGGATGGCGAGGGGTGGGGGTCACAAAACCAACCGAAAGAAAAGTCCCGTGTGCCAGGAAGAAGTGTGCGCCCTAGTCCTCCAGGGAAAAGCCTGGTGCCTCAAAACTCATGTTAAAAAAGTTAAGTAAGTCCTGCAAAGTCTCTCTGCTCGTACATCTGCCTCCAACTTCTCTAAACCACATGGTCTCGGCAAGCTAAGGGTTACTTGGCACCCAGGGAAAAGCCCCTGGCCATCCAGACAAAAAATGTGGGAAATACTCCCCGGGAATCCCCAACCCCTGCCCCTCGGGACAGCCCGACAGGCATCCGGCTTCCAGCCCATCGGCAGCCCATTGATTCGCCCCGAGCCCTCAGCCTGCCAGTGCGGCCAGGGGCAGGGGTCCCCAGATGCCTGCGGCCCCCACCCCCGAGCGGGGAAGCCCTGGGCCGAGGAGACTCCTCGCCACCGCAGAGGCGGCAACACCCGCCCCGGCGCGGGGTCCGCCGAGGGTGGGGACATCGCGCGCCCTAACGCCCCTCGTCACGCGCGCCCGGCCAACCGGGCCCGAGAAGCCCCGCTCGCGGCCGGTAGGCCCGCGGGTGTCCGCGATTCGCCCGCCCAACTCGCGCCCGGCGCGCACTCCGAGGCGGCCGGGGGCGGGGGAGGGCGGCGGGGCCTCCTCCCGCGCGGGCGGGAGGAAGAGGGGAGGGAGGAAAATGGCGCGGAGCGCCGGGGCCTGAGTCGCGGCCGCCCCGTGGGGGGCCTGGGGAGGCGCGGGGAGCCCGCGGCGGGCTCAGGCCGGACCCCAGCCCGCGCCGTGACCGGGGCCGCACAGTGAGGCGCGAAGGCCGGCGCCGAGCTCACCTTGGGCTTTTCGTCCGCCATGGCGAGTGCCGGAGTCTCCTCAGCTGCCGCTTCACAAAAGAGGTACCAGGTCCGCACGGAACGAGCACACAAGCAGCACCAGGAGCGGCAGAAGAAGGAGGCGGCAGCGGTGGAGGAGGGAGAGGGCGCGCGCACGTCGTGCGCTCCCTCCCCCCACCCTGCGTGCGCGAGCCCGAGCCACCGAGGCTCCTCATTGGTTGCTGCCTCGCGGGAACGCGCAACGCTTACATAACCACCCACAACCCCCGCCCCGCGCCGCCCCGGCCTGGCCCCAGCGCCCGCCAGGCCGGCGGGAAGAGGCGCGGACACGCGCACCCGGCCCGCCGCGGGGGCGCGCCTGGCTCTGGGCGGGGCTGTATTGTCCTCCTTCTGTGGTGGAGCTTAATCAAAATGGCTTCCAGCTGGTCCTCGGTGGGGACAAGGAGGCTCGAGGCCTAGACGTGAGAGACAAGCTGGGGAAAGCAGATTGACTAGACGAGGCAGGGGGAGCCAAAATCAAAGCCCCAGCACGAGGTTCAGGGAAAAGAACCTGTCATTCGGTGGCCCAAATGCAGCTTTCCTCTGGATGAGAGGAACATCGCACTTCCTCTCAGTGAGCCTCTCATCCCTCGAATTTTAAAGCTTCAGCCTCAGCCCGCTTCCCACTGGGCTCGTGCTTTAGTGCTTCGACTACTCTGTCCTGCTGGAAACCCCGTACTTTGACTAGCTGAGGAAAAAAGGTTCAGCCTACAAACTCCTTACTCATGGCCTGGCTCCCAACTTCCAAGAGGATAAACAACACCCATCAAAGAAAAGTACCAGATATCTATCTTCCAAATCAGTCGATCATTTTCTCCCTCAGTTTCAGAAATAGAAGTAGGTCCTTCGCATCTTAAGAACAGCCCTGACATCTGTGCCCTGCTTCTCTCCATAGGGTTTATTGATTATTTCTTTTGTCCTGTATTTTCCTCCACTCCCTGGTTAGTGTAGAAAAAGACTTTCATTTCTAGTTCCATCTAAAGTTACCACCGTATCTCTCTCCGTTCTTGGCCCAACATCTTGAAAAAAATGTCCACACCAGCTGTCTCCACTCCCTCACCTCCCACTCGCTCCTCAATCCACTGCAATCTGGTGGTGTCCCCATGGCTCCACTGAAGCTGCTCTCTCCAAGGTCACCAACGACTTTCCTGCTGAATCCAGGATGCTTCCCGGTTCCTCACTCCTTGAACTCCCTCACTGTGACTTTGGGTTGTGACTCTGGCCTGGCCTTGATCCCTTTGCACTTTGTTTTTTTCTTTCTCAGCCCTTCCCTTAAATGTTCCTTGGATTTTGTTCTGAACCAGTTCCTTTCCCGATTCTGTTAACTCTCCTGGGATGATTTCATGCCACTTCTGTTACCATCTATTTGCTAATGATTCCCAAGTCTAGATTCTAATCCAGACCTTTCTCCAAACTTCCAGCCTATAAATCCAACTGACTTCTGAACATCTCCACTTGAATGTCCAGAGGCACCTCTAACTCAGCCAGTCTCAACTAAAATTCCTCAATTTACTTTTCAGACTGGCTTCTGTCTTTCAAGGTCTCAGGTCACCGTATGACGCACAGTTACAACCATAACATTGCTTTAAGCCAAAAAGCCAAGGGGCATCCTTGACCCCTTCACACACTTCCCATACAATCAACCCCCAAGTCTTGTCTATTCCCCCTTTCAAATACCTGTCAAATCTACCTACTTCTTGCCTATTCTACCTACCTACTTCTTTTCAGCCTCTGTCCAATCTTTGCTTCCCTGGTGGCTCTCGCAGTAAAGCATCTGCCTGCAATACAGGAGACCCAAGTTCAAACCCTGAATTGGGAAGATCCACTGTAGAAGGGAATGGCAACCCACTCCAGTATGCTTGCCTGTCCAGTCTTTGGGCTCTATTCCATTTGCTGAGCTTTCCAGCTGGTCCTCCAAGGTGAAGAGGAGGCTTGAGGCCTTAGATGTAGGACAGGCCAAGAAAAGCAGATTGATTCCGGGCAGGCGGTGAAAGCCTAAATTCAACTCAAATCTCCCCGGGCTACTGATCTTTTGGTTTTAACTTGTGTCCCAGCTGCGTTTGAGTAGTTAAGTAAATCAGAATCATTTAAGGTGCTGCATTTTTTGTTGTTTTGGTTTTTGGCCACAGCATCTAGGGGTATGCAACATCTAGTTCCCAGACCAGCGATTGAATTCAAGCCCCCTGCAGTGGAAGTCTGGGAGTCTTAGCCACTAGACAGACCACCAGGGAAGTCCCTAAGGTGCTAGTTTAAATGCATATTATCAGGCAGTATGGCTCTGGGAACCCTCTTTCTTAAGCATTTCCCCCCCTTAATTTTTGGCTGTGCCATACAGCATGTGGGATCTCAGTTCCCTGACCAAGGATCAAACTTGTGCCCCCTGCAGTAGAAGCGAGGTGTCTTAACCACTGGACTGCCAAGGAAGTCTCAAGGGATCCCTCTTTCTTAACAAGCTTTCCTGGTGATTCTTAAGCACACTAAAGCCCCAGAATCCCAAACCATTCTAAAATAAAAACAAAATTTTAAAAAGTTTCTGCCATTCCTTGGTTCAGTGGCAATCTTCTGCCTTATGGGATACAGTTCAAAATTCATGTAAGACCTACAAAGCCCTTTGAGAGCTAATCCAGGCTCATCATTTCCTCCTCAAAATCTCTGCTTCAGTCATAATCAATTACTTGGGGTGTCCTGAATGTAGCTGCTCTCTCTCAACTCTAAGCTTTTGTGCATTTCTGATGTGTAAAGATTCATTGACTGACAAATTGAAACTATCATTGTGCATAAGATCCTGTGCTAGGATAATTTTGTCCGGGGTGCGGGGGGATCAGATTGCAGTAGAGAGGGGAGGCAATAGACAAGAAGTGAAAGGAGGAGAGAGCTGACGGCACTGTGTCAGGCAGTGAGTGGGGCTTTACAATATTAGTTCTTTTCCCCCTTTTGCAAACCCGTCCAACTGTATTAGTATCTATTTACTCCTGAGGCTCAAAAAGAGCTAATGATTTGCCCATTATCATGCATCTGGCAAGTAGTGTTGGCTGAGCTCCTATTATATGCCAGGGAATGAAGGAGTTAGGTACTGTGCCAGTTACTGTAGAGAAAGAAAAAGAGGTGCTATCCTTGCTCTCCTGAACCAAGGTCTTTTTGCTGTTGTTCAGTGGCTAAGTCATGTCCAACTCTTTGCAACCCCATGGACTTCAGCACACCTGTCCTTCACTATTTCCCAATGTTTGCTCAAACTCTTGTCCGTTGAGTTGACGATGCTATCCAACCATCTCATCCTCTGCAACTCCCTTCTCCTTTGGTCTTCAATCTTTCCCAGCATCAGGGTCTTTTCCAATGAGTCAGCTCTTTGCATCAGGTGGCCAAAGTATTGGAGCTTCAGCTTCAGCATCAGTCTTTCCAATGAATATTCAGGGTTGATTTCCTTTTGATTGACTAGTTTGGTCTTGCAGTTCAAGGAACTCTCAAGAGTCTTCTCCAGGACCACAATTTAAAAGCATCAATTCTTCGACACTCAGCCTTCTTTATGGTTCAATTCTCATATCCATACATGACTAACACGACTGCAGGAAAAACCATAGCTTCAACTACACAAACCTCTGTCAGCAGTTATGTCTCTGCTTTTTAATATGTTGTCTAGGTTTGTCATAGCTTTCCTTTCAAGGAGAAAGCATCTTTTAATTTTTTTAAAATATTTATTTATTTGGCTACACCAGGTCTTCCCTGGTGGCTCAGCTGGTAAAGAATCTGCCTGCAATTTGGGAGACCCGGGTTTGATCCCTGAGTTGTGAAGATCCCCAGGAGAAGGGAAAGGCTACCCACTCCACTATTCTGGACTGGAGAATTCCATGGACTATATAGTCCATGGGGTCGCAAAGAGTCAGACACGACTGAGGACTTTCATGACACATTGTTGGGCTTCCCTCGTAGCTCAGTCAGTAAAGAATCTGCCTGCAATGCAGGAGACTGGGTTCGATTCCTGGGTCAGGAAGATCCCCTGGAGGAGGAGATGGCAACCCTCTTCAGTAGTCTTGCCTGGAGAATTCCATGGACAGAGGAGGCTGGCAGGCTACAGTCTATGGAACTGCAATATTCAAACACAACTTAGCAACTAATGCCAAACACCAGGTCTTAGTTGCAGCATGTGGGAACCTGCATCCTAAGTGTGGAACCTCAGCCACTGGACCACCAGAGAAGTCCCTGATCCCAGGTCTTCTATTGCCATCATACATCTTCCCAGGCTTATAGGATGGCAGACCCATCAAAGAGGAACATGTCATGTTAAACTTATACTCAGTAAAATGTGGGGGACTCCTATAATCAAATGGTTGTTTAGTTGTTAGCTTCGAGGTGACAGGTGGGTCCTACAATATCATTCCTCCCTTCTGAAGTTCTGCTAAATTACAAAAATCACCTTCAGGCAAAGGAGGAACTCTATAGAAAGTAGTTACATGTATTCAAACATGTGAACAACACATTTTCCAATGACAAACTGGAATTCTGTGAGCTGAGCCTAAGGCAATCTGCTAAAACTGAATACTGAGAGTCTCTGCAACTTCCAGGGGAAACAAATTGTGAAAAAACAGAAATTTCCCAACATTAAGATTTTCCTTCTATCATTTTCATAGGAATGGGAAATTTGGGGGGAGGCTGTGCACTGGAAAAGGGTGCTTTGGGGAGAGAAAGTACCTGGAGTAGTATACATGAAAAAACTGCCAAACATTAATTGAGTGATTACTATGTGGGGATTCTGTGCTAAGCCTTTAATCCTCACAAAGCCTGTATTATTATTATCCCCATTTTGCAAGCGAAGAAACTGAGATGAAGAAAGTTCAGGTAACTTGGTCACCCAGCTTGAAGTGGTAGATCCAGTAGACCAGAGACTTTCTGACTCAGAGCCCAGACAGAGTTTGATTACTGCAGGATTGCATCCAGGCCCCAGTGGAAGGCCTCAGAGAGATGAAAATGTGCAGGAAAAAACTCCCAGAATAGTGGTGGGAGCACAAGTCGTTTTGACTTATTTTTATATATAAAATTTTATTTATTTTTGGCTGTACTGGGTCTTTGCTGCTGCACGAGCTTTCCTCTAGTTGCAGAGAGCAGGGGCTACTCTCTAGTTGCAGAGAGCACAGGCTTCTTGTCGCAGTAGCTTCTCCTGTGGAGCACTAACTCTAGGGTGCACGGGCTTCAGTAGCTACAGCATGTGGCTCAGTAGTTGTGGCACATGGGCTCAGTTGCTTCGCGGCATGTGGAATCTTCCTGACCTAGGGATTGAATCTGTTATCTCCTACACTGGCAGGAGGATTCTTTCCACTGAGCCACCTGGGAAGCCCCAGGAATAATGAGTATTCAATTCCTGAATACTGCAGGAAATCTGAAGACAACATCACAGAATCTCTCATGGAAACCTTCCAGCTTTCTACTCTTGGATCATGGCAAAGATGGGACCCAAGCTTGCACCAGCAGTCAAAACCAAGAAGCTGGTACATTTCACTTTAAATGTATCAGCTGGGGTATTAAATGTAGGGAAATATTGTTCCATTTCATAGTACAATCACTGAAACTTTTTATTGACGTATAGTTCATTTACAAAGTTATGTTACTTTCAAGTGTACAGCAAAATGATTCAGTTATATATGTCTTTTTTAGACTCTTTTCTGTTATAGGTTATTACAAGGTAATGAGTATAGTTCTCTGTGCTATATAGTAGGTCCTTATTGCTTACCTATTTTATACATATTAGTGTGTATGCATGCATTAGTGTTATATATGTTAATCCAAAACTCCTGGTTTGTTCCCCCTCCTTGCTATCCCCTTTGTTAACCATAAGTTTCTTTTCTATGTCTGTGAGTCTATTTCTGTTTTGTAAGTTCAATTTGTATCAGTTTTTTAGATTCCACATGTAAGTGACAGGCTTCCTTGGTGGCTCAGACAGTAAAGAATATGCCTGATATACTTGTCTTTCTCTTTACTTAATATGATAATATATCCATATTGCTGCAAATGGCATTATTTCACTATTTTTTATAGCTGAGTAATACTCCATCACTGAACATCAATATTTACATTGCACAAACCTAACTTAATGAATGGTCCTGTAAGCTTTTTAAGGGCAGTTATTGTCACTTTTCAATTTCTTAGTCTCTGCAAATAACAAGTTCCTGAGAGCAAGTGATTGATAAATGTTCACTGACTTATTTTTGCAATAGTAACAGTACTTGGCATGAGAATACCAAAAATGCTTAATTTAGAGCTCCTGTCAGGTATTCTATCAGGAATGCAATCTCAACACTGGTATGACAATTTCAAGTTCTTCTAATCCTGTGAAATGCTCCAGTCCTACTCCTCTGTCCATTACTGGATTCAGGAAGGACCTGTTATGTTTCAAAAGATGAAGAGAAACAAACTGAACAAAGTTTATATTTTGCAATTGTGCCAAATATAGATAATAGCTGTACTCTTCAAGCTCCTGTCTGTGACTGACTACTCTCACCCTAAGGTAGGGAAGGCAGAGTTGGAAGGATGGTTCTCAAAGGATGGTCCCTTGGGCAACATCACTTGGGAACTTGTTAGAAGTACAAATTCGAATAGATTCTGGGCCCTAGCCCAGACTACTGTGCTAGAAGTTCTGGGGAAAGAATCCAAGAATCAGTGGCTTAGAAACCGTTCTAGATATTTCTGAAGTTTACTAAAGTTTGAGAACCACAGGGTTAGAGCAGCCTTAACTCCATTTCTCAATTGAAGTCTTATGTACATTAGTATGGCTATAAAGATGCTTGCTCCTTGGAAGAAAAGTTATGACCAACCTAGACAGCATATTAAAAAGCAGAGACGTTACTTTGCCAACAAAGGTCCATCTAGTCAAAGCTATGGTTTTTCCAGTAGTCATGTATGGATGTGAGAGTTGGACTATAAAGAAAGTTTAGCACCCAAGAATTGATGCTTTTGAACTATGGTGTTGGAGAAGACTTTTGAGAGTCCCTTGGACTGCAAGGAGATCCAACCAGTCCATCCTAAAGGAAATCAGTCCTGATTATTCATTGGAAGGACTGATGCTAAAGCTGAAACTCCAACACTTTGGCCACCTGATGCAAAGAACTGACTCATTTGAAAAGTCCCTGAGGCTGGGAAAGATTGAAGGCAGGAGAAGGGGATGACAGAGGATGAGATGGTTGGATGGCATCACCTACTCGACGGACATGAGTTTGAGCAAACTCTGGGAGTTGGCGATGGACAGGGAGGCCTGGCATGCTGCAGTCCATGGGGTTGCAAAGAGTCAGACACAACTGAGCGACTGAACCAAAATGATGGCTCTAAAACAGGTTTTCTAAAAAATGGCCTTATTCATGTATGTGTGTATATAGATTTGTATTTAAAACATTTGTCAGTAAAATATTTTTTAAAGAATAAAAAAATTTTAATTCACATTCCCATAAGACAACACTTAATTTCCAATCCTTGTCCACATGTACATTTCTTTATACAATTGTAGGAAGTTTAAATTTGGTCTTAAATTTTTAAAAATTTTAAATTATGTGGTAAACATGCTAAAAGATAACGTTTTTTTATTTTTAAAAAGCATTTATTTGGCTGTGTCCACTCTTAGTTGCAGCACACAGCATCTCTGACCTTCAGTCTTCACTGTGGCAGGCAGGTTCTTTTTTTTCAGTTGTGACACGTGGGATCTAGTTCCCTGACCAGGGATCAAACCCCAGCCATGTGCATTAGGTTAGGGTTACCTGGACCCCCCCTATTTATTATAAATGGTTGTCTGAGGAGGCCTTGCAAATAGCTGAGAAAGGCAAGTAAGAAGTGAAAGGCAAAGGAGAAAAGGAAAGTATACCCATCTGAATGTAGAATTCCAAAGAAAAGCAAGGAGAGATTAAAAAAGCCTTCCTAAGTGAAAAACGCAAAGAAATAGAGGAAAACAAAAGAATGGGAAAGACTAGAGATCTCTTCAAGAAAATTAGAGATACCAAGGGAACATTTCATGCAAAGATGGGCTCGATAAAGGACAGAAACAGTATGAACCCAACAGAAGCAGAAGCTATTAAGAAGAGGTGGCAAGAATACACAGAAAGTGAAAAGTGAAAGTTGCTCAGTTGTGTCCGACTCTTTGCTACCCTATGGACTGTAGTCCATGGAATTCTCCAGATCAGAATACTGCAGTGGGTAGCCTTTCCCTTCTCCAGGGGATCTTCCCAACTCAGGGAGCCAACCCAGGTCTCCCGTGTTGCAGGTGGATTCTATACACTTGGCAAGCAGAAGAACTACACACAAAAAAATCTTAATGACCCACATAACCACGATAGTGTGATCACTCACCTAGAGCCAGACATTCTGGAGTGTGAAGTCAAGTGGGCCTTAGGAAATATCACTATGAACAAAGCTAGAGGTGATGGAATTCCAGATGGGCTATTCCAAATCCTAAAAGATGATGCTGTTTAAGTGCTTCACCCAATATGCCAGCAAATCTGGAAAACAGCAGTGGCCACAGGACTGGAAAAGGTCAGTTTTCATTCCAATCCCAAAGAAGGGCAGTGCTAAAGAATGTTCAAACCACGCACAACTGCACTCAATTCACATGCTATTTATTATTAATGATTTTTTTTTTCAAAAAATTTAAAAAGTCTTTACTGATTTTGTTACAATATTGATTCTATTTTATCTTTCGGTCCTTTTGCCATGAGGCATGTGGGATCTTAGCTTCCCAACCAGGAATCAAACCTGCACCCTCTGCATTGGAACATGAAGTCTTAGCCACTAGACCGCCAGGGAAACCCCTTATTTATTATCTTTTGGCTCCACCTCAGGGCTTGTGGGTTATTAGCTCCTTGACCAGGGATTGAACCCAGGCCCTAGGCAATAAAATTGCAGAGTTGTAACCACTGGACCACCAAAGAATTTCCAAGATAACTTTTTTCCAATTGTGAGAGTAATAATACACATTCTTGTATTATTTTTCTGCATAAATAGTGATAGCTTTTATTATTATTTTTTTTACAAAATTGAGAAAAATTTTAATCAAACTTTATTGTGGACTTCCCTGTTGGTTCAGTGGTTAAGAATCAGCCTGCAAAGGCAGAGGACAGGGGTTCCATCTTTGGTCAGGGAAGATACCACATGCTGAAGGGCAACTAAGCCCAGTTTCAGAAAGCTGAAAGCTGAGCCTATGCACCACAGCTACTGAAGACTGGGGCGCTCTAGAGTCGGTGCTGTGCAACAAGAGAAACCACCGCAAAGAGAAGTCTACGCAAAGCAACTACAATAGAGTAGCCCCCACTTGCCACAGAAGACCTAGGGCAGCAAAAAATTAAATAAATAAATAAAATTTTAAAATAAATAAGACTTTACTGAATTTTATCTTTATAAACATTTGCTATAATTACCTTTTCCACACGTGCGTGTACGCTCAATTGTGTCAGGCTCTCTGCAACCCCATGGACTGTAGCAAGCCAGGCTCCACAGTCTATGGGATTCTCCAAGTAAGAATACTGGAGTGGGTTGCCATTTCCTTCTCCAGGGGATCTTCCCGACCCTGGGAATGAATCGGGGTCTACCTGCACTGGCAGGCGGATTCTTTACCACCAAGCCACCTAGGAAGTCTTATCTGCTTCCTTTTTTTAATTACCTCTTAATGAGTGCATAATCTTTCTCTAACTGTGAGACATTTCTTACTTCCCCCTTTTTGGTGACAATTCAAATATCTCGATTGTTTCCTGGAAGTAAATTTATGAGAGGAAAAAGGACTTCCCTGGCGATCCAGTTGATAACACTTTGCATTCCAATGCAGGGGTGCAGGTTTGATCCCTGATCAGGGAGCTGTGAGTCTGCATGCCTTGCAGCCAAAACACCAAAACATGAAACAAAAGCAACATTGTAACAAATTCAATGAAGAATTTTTAAATGGTTCACATTTTTAAAAATTGACTTTTCCATGTTCTTATCAATCTTTGTAATTCTTCTGAATAGGTGAATATTTCATTGATACTAACTATACTTACTCGAATAAGGTAATGGCACCCCACTCCAGTACTCTTGCCTGGAAAATCCCATGGACGGAGGAGCCTGGAAGGCTGCAGTCCATGGGGTCGCTGAGGGTTGGACACGACTGAGCGACTTCACTTTCACTTTTCACTTTCATGCATTGGAGAAGGAAATGGCAACCCACTCCAGTGTTCTTGCCTGGAGAATCCCAGGGACGGGGGAGCCTGGTGGGCTGCTGTATATGGGGTCGCACAGAGTCGGACACAACTGAAGTTACTTAGCAGCAGCAACTATACTTACTAAGCTGTTCCTCTCTTCCTGTCATTGAATATCTATGCCAGGAGCTCTTAAAAGAGGTGATTTTGCCCCCGAGAGGACACTAGGAATATCTAGAGTCTTTTTTTCCCCTTCCAGTTTTATTGAGATATAATTGACACAGCACTATACAGAATAATGACTTGACTTACATGTATCATGAAATGAGGACCCCCAGTAGGTTTACTGAGCATCTGTCATAAACATACAAAATTAAAGAAATAGAAACTGTTTTCCTTGTGATGAGAACTCTTAGGATTTATTCTCATAACAACTTTGATATGTAACATACAGCAGTGTTAATTGCATTTGTCATGTTAATTACATCTGTCATGTTGTATATTACATCCCTAGTACTTACTTCAGAGAAGGCAATGGCAACCCAATCCTGGAAAATCCCATGGATGGAGGAGCCTGGTAGACTGCAGTCCATGGGGTCACTAAATGGGACACGACTGAGTGACTTCACTTTCACTTTTCGCTTTCATGCATTGGAGAAGGAAATGGCAACCCACTCCAGTTGTTCTTGCCTGGAGAATCCCAGGGATGGGGTCACACAGAGGCGGACATGACTGAAGTGACTTAGCAACTTAGCAAGTACTTACTTATAACTAGAATTTTGTATCTTCTGACTGTCTTCATCCAGTCCTCACACCTCCATCTTCTAGAGACTTTTTTGGTTGTCACAACTGTCTAGGGTATTATTGGGATCTACTGAATAGAGGTTAGAGATTCTGCTCAACAGCCTACAGTGAACAGCACAGCTCTGTTTTGTCACTCAAGTTACTTTTTTTCTCAGGTCTTCTTCTGAGGATGTTTTTTCCTTCTGGTCTTTCATGTTTACCAGGATTTTTTTTTTTTTTTTTTTGGTCTTAGATTGGAGAACAATAGATTAACAGCCTTCCCCTGGTGGCTAATTGGTAAAGACTCCACCTGCAATGCAGATGCAGAAGATGCGGATTCGACCTTGGGTTGGGAAGATTCCCTTGAAGGAAATGGCAACCCCCTCCAGTATTTGTGCCTGGGAACTCCTTTGGACAGAGGTGCCTGGTGGGCTACAGTCCAGAGGGTCGCAAAAGTTGGACATGACTGAGCAACTGTACACATACAGTTGATCAGCAATGTGTTACTTTCAGGTGTACAAAGTGATTCAGTTACAAAGTGACTCAGTTTTATGTATACATGTATCTATTCCTTTTCAAATTCTTTTCAGAATAATTTTTTTCTGGAAGAAATTACACATTTCTATCAATGTCTTATTAAGCTTGGCTTTAACTTCACTTCTGATGCTTTAAAAACTTTCAATAGAACAGCTATAATAGCCAAGTTTTTAAAAACTGATTTTTCTGCTACTGAGAGTTTATTTTACATTTGGAAACTATCAGGCCTTTTACCCACTAGGAAATGGATATGACTTTGTAATTTCTCATAGCCACTGATGTCAAAAATGCTCAGATCAGAGAAACTCTGTGAAACATTTGGAAAAGGCAGCAAGACATAGATGGTAGAACGGTGTGGAATTTTGTGTGAAACTACATTAAATTTCATCCTATGAATGGCTGACTTCAGAGATACAGATTTGAGTAAAATTTTGATAACCACAGGATTTTTCTCCCTTTACTAAAAAGTATATACCTCAAAAGAACAAACTATTGGGGTCACAGGGTTTTCCTAACATTCCAAGTCATCTTATTTCTACTATTCAAATAGGTCGTTGAGAATCATCTCAGTGAAGGAAGTGCTTCCCCAAGTAAACTACTGAAAATTTGTCCTTATTTTCATATCGAATTTTTTTTCTAGATAAGAGCTGCTACATTTTCAGGCACCATTTCCAAAGGTTTAAGACATCGAATTAGCTCCAGCTTGTTTAAAAAAAAAAAAAAAAAA